>CM034475.1:20583526-20598526 GCA_019925255.1 Litchi chinensis
ATACCGTGTTAGTAGGTGAGGAAGAATGTGCCACGAAAGTTGGAGTACAAGATGCTGCACGAAAATGTTGCAGCAGTGACTTGCCGGATTGTGCAGGAGTGACACTAAGCGATGAAGATGTGATGGTGGTTGACAAATATGCAGACTTTATATTTGATCATTATGGTACTGAAGCTGCAGATTTCTGTACTCCACCAATGGCAGCTCTGGAAGCATCACCATTTGATAGGGTTGACAGTGCGAAGCAGAAAAAGCTGAATTCAGAAGAAGTTGAATGGGATTGTCATGTTGCAACAACATCAACAGTTCCTCTGGCAATAGAGGGTGGCTGTATGAAAGACAGATTATGCAACGGTGTTAAAGAACCACGGCATGGTGATATATTCAGCTAATAAGGAAGAGCTACAACTGACGATAAGAAGGTTAGCTGTTGGTAGACAATTCAATGTAAGAGTAAAGAAGTCCACAAAACAGTTATTGGTTATGACTTGTGTGGATAAAGGTTGCACATGGTGGTTGCGGGCAACAAAACTTGGGGGGTCAGACTCTTTTTCTGTGCGGAAGTACATTGCAGATCACACGTGTTCTCTTGATGCGCTCGTGTATCACCGTCCGCAATGGACAAGTAAACTGATTGGGCATTGTATCAAATGGAAGTATCAGGGTGCTTCTCAGTGTTATCGTCCAAACGACATTGTTGAGGACATGAAGAAAATGCATGGGCTGAGTTGTAATTATAACAAAGCATGGAGGGCTAGAGAGGTTGCAATGACGTTAGCAAGGGGATCACCGGAGCAATCGTATAGTGTGCTTCCGCTGTACTGTGCGATGTTGGAAAGGGAAAATCCAGGGACTATGACCCACATTGAATGTGATGCTTCCAATCGGTTCAAGTACTTTTTCATGGCCTTAGGAGGTTCGATTGCTGGATTTAAATCTTCCATTCGGCCCGTTATAGCTGTTGATGGAACTTTCCTGAAATCCAAGTATAAAGGTACCCTATTTATTGTGACTTGCATGGATGACAATAACCAAGTGTACCCAATAGCTTTTGGTGTTGGAGATTCAGAAAATGATAACGCATGGATTTGGTTTATGACAAAGCTGCAGGTCTGCATTGGAGAACAAGCTGATCTGGTGTTCATTTCAGATCGAAACACAAGTATAGCAACGGCGATAAGACATTCGTTTCCCGGGGCATTGCATGGAATATGTATGTATCACCTGGGGCAAAACATGAAGGTCAAATGTACAGGTCGCAACGTGCAGCAGATGTTTTATAAGGCAGCCAAAGCATACCGGGTATCACTGTTCAATGTGATTATGTCCCAAATCGCAGCAGTTAATAGTGACGCAGCTGAGTATTTGATGCATGCAGAACCGACCAAATGGGCTAGATGTGAGTTTGATGGTAGAAGATATTCCATAATGACAACAAACATTGCAGAGTGTTTGAATGCCATTTTGAAGGAGGCACGACATCTACCGATGACCAAGTTAATAGAGCATATACGTGGCCTACTTCAAAGATGGTTTTGGGAAAGGCGTGAGGAAGCTAGAAAAATGGCAACGCCAATGACCAAATGGGTTGAAACGAAGCTTCGAGATAGAATGAAGAAAGCTTGTAGTTATCCTGTGCGTCCCATTGATGTCGATAGGGACCTTGTCATCGATGGAGTTGTGAACCCGGTTGTGAACCTGCAGAATAGAACGTGTGACTGCAAAAAATTCCAAACCGACCAACTGCCATGTGCACATGCACTAGCAGCCTGTAGTAGTCGGCGCTTATCTTGTTACGACTACTGTGCTGCATACTATAGAACTGAAACATTAGCAGCAGCTTATGCAATTTCCATTAATCCTGTTGGCCCGCAAGATGATTGGATTTGGCCTGAAGGTGTTGACGTTCCTCTTGTCCTACCACCTAAAGGTCGCAAGCCTCGTGGACGACCCAGTACAACAAGAAAACCTTCGAAAGGTGAAGGTAAGAAGCAATCAAAGTGCAGCAGATGTGGTGGCTTTGGACACAACCGACAAAAGTGTAGGGCACCAATTCCGGTTAGATAATGTACTGTCTAGGTAATGGGTTGCCGTTTAGACATTGTAAGAGCGTGAACTTAATTTATAATATAACTTTTTTGAGAAGACGTTTGAAAATTTAGTGAATTATATGTTCATATCTTCTTCTTTTCACCTGCCCGCTACCCCCTGCACATTAATTTATGTTCATCTGACATTATGATTCGATGAATACACGACAATCTGCTTGACTGAGTTCCATCCTTGTAATTAAAGGAATTAGTGGACGAATCTGGCTGTCATAGATTTATTGCGTTCCCTTTGATGCAAGTTGAGTGGATATATGGCATTATCAGTTATGTTGTACATAATGTATACACATGTTCTTGTAATATAACCAAAAACGTTGTGGGTGATGTGGATGCAGAAGAATTTGATCAGAGTATAATTTATATCGCCTTGATTCCTTCTCATAGAAGTCATATAAGCACAAGGAAAAAAATGTTCGTAATTTATGGACAATGATTTGATGTTTAATTCTCCCAATTAGGCTTCCTACAACTCTTTAACTAACTAAATGGTTCATCCAATGAAACTCACATGCATCTGACCTAACCATCTTCAATTACGGAATCCGGAGGCTCGACGAATTTAATAATGTCGCCATGTTAGTGAGTAAAAAACTTATCTACCAAAGCAATTGACAACTACTAGATAAGACTCGACAAAATTGCTATTTACATCGAAAAACCAGTTTGTGTAAACATAAACAATATAGAATGGGTAGTAAATAATTTTGAAACAAACAACTACGACCAGCAATTTAGCAATCACATATGGGGGTATAGCATGATGGGTACATCCGTTGACGGTTTGGTCATTACGAGTTTTTGACAATGGTGTTTTTAAGAATGTAATAAATTTGTTATGTTTAAAGGAAAAACTCATTCAGTAACAAATTGAAAGTACCAGTACAATGGAGATGGAGATCATCATGTTTGTTGTACTCGTTGGGTAGTGGTAATGATAATATAGATGACAAAATGTTTAATGTTACATCACGGCGCTTCATTAAAAAATATATGACTATTTAGTTGGCGTTGGATTTGTGACTTTGAAACAATTTTCAACAACTTAGATACAATAACTGGAATTGTATTCTTAATTTCGCAACTATCTGAAAATTGTTTTTAAGATTGGCGAAGTAGGCGACGTCTGGCTGTATACCAAACATTTTCAATTGAATTAAATTTGTGTTACATTCATTAAACCTTACAGAAGTAACACAACATAATGTTTTGCAATCGTAAATCAAACATATTCTTGTATATAAAGTGCCTCTATAAACATATGTACACAGAAGGGAATTGCATCAACACCTTTCCGCTTCATTCCTATGTCATACATCCTGATCTTGAGGTAACGCACACCTGACGAAGTTGCTATGTTTGACTGTCCAGCCACCCAACAACACCATTTAGTTTTATCACCTGCTTATACATTTCGATCAGTTTACAGCAACTTTGTCTAGCATACACAGTCAAGGTTAAATTACCCAAAGCTGTGAAATGGCTCCGCTCATTAATCACATACCAAACACCAAAAACCTTACATTCATATATGTGCACATCAAGTGTTATTGACAACAAAAATTTAAAACACCCACCTTTTCCACAATTTCCTGCCCTTCCTTCTCAAAGACTGAATTGTCTAACGTCTACAGACCATAAACACAATGTGGTGTAACCAATGTCTAAAGGCATATATACCAACTAACGATAAGTATGACAATACTAAGCCTGGGAAAAATATCTACAAGAACAAAAACCAGCAGTAGCAAATACCATAAACACCAGTAGTGGCAAAAACCTTTTAGCAGCTTCCACAATATTATTAAGCTGCACTATCAACCTACTGAACGAGCGGAACCTGCTGATGGTAATTTATTTTTGCAAATTCAGATGCGCAAAATTGTCACTGTCAGCCTTGGTGACCGCAGACCTAACCTGTTTAACACATGAAGATGGAACATTGACAATTGCATCCGTTACCAAATGCATCAAATAACAGCGTTGTCATAAGCGAAAATAAAATTAGTACCCCCATGTAACTGACGAGACCAATTTCAGAGGTCCACAGCTAGCTGCTCCCGAAAATGTAGTATGTCAAATTTGTCGAATGAGTTCGGCCAACTTGATAACTTGATAAGATTCCACAATCACCACTACTACATAACATTGACTAAAAACATGTTAGCACATGACGTACCGATAACACATTATGATAACGGAAACAGCTGCCTGTGGTAATGTCGAGCTTACCCTGGTTCTTGTTGTGGTGTGTCATTGCAGCGTGACACGGTCCATCCGTCCTTCATATACCAATTGACACTCGTACACGAATTTGCCTGATAGTGATCAGTCTTCTAAAGGAGCTGCGGCAAAAGTGTCTGTATGGGCAGTAGAAACTGTGTGTAATTGCGAACGTAGGTGCCCAGTGAGTCATACAACGTAATGGTTCGCTCCCTGAAGTGAACTTTGACGAGGACCCAATGTACACCCCTGTAATTCAATGGCATGTACAGCTACAGAGAGGACAAACCAGAAAACAACCACCATTCAGTTTGCGTATGTAACATAACCTACAATAAGAGGGTGCGTTACAAAATATTCGTAATGGTACCGTGGTTAGTCCAATCCATGGCCGACAAGCTACGTCCCTTGAATCATTTCTGCTGCTGGACACCTCCCCCTTTGCATATCGTATGCACATGTCGTCGTCCTCCCATAAAGGTTTTTTCTTCGTATAGTGCTCCCATTTACTGTTGAAATGTTGCTGCATATATTAAACAAAAAACATAATCAGTCAGCAAGAAATAGGATGGTGGTAAACTACAACTGATGTTACCGTACCACAAAAAATATACTAACCTCAAACAAAATATCTGTGGTGGTGAATGCTTCTGTATTCCTTGTATGGCACCTCATCGCCTTCCATCGAATAAAGCAGAAAGCTGCATCTATATGCTGCACAATATTAAAATGTAAACATTAAAAGTAAGATATATATGTATGACATACCAAGTATCGATATTGAATATACGAACCGAATCAGACAACCACACATCGGCTTTGGACAAGTCCCTAAACCATTGTCGATTGCAGTCTCCCGTTGGCAAACGTATGGTTGGTCTGCGAGGGAAATACAAGCGATTGACAACTTATTATATTTTTTACATTTGAACGTGACTAATTATCAATAACAATTAAAGTAAAAGGACACGGAAACGTACAACTCATTCGGCACATGTTCGCCCCGCCATGCTTTAAATGCTATGAGTTCACTGTCGGACGACTTACGAAATGGTTCGAATTTCGTCCGCTTTCTTGTACCAATTTCGATTTCCTCAAATGGCGACAATATTTGTGGACATTTTTTCCGCTTTCGCTTCACATATTTGTATTTGGGTATGATCTGCATACTTACATATGAACCTATCGAAGGTGACCCAACTGTTGGTTGCATGTGTGTAACAGTGGTTGTAGTAGCTGGGTCAAATTGAATTTTCCTCTGGGAAGTGTCTGCTGTTGCATGTCTGACTTCCGCACTGCCCTTTGACCGCTGACTAAACCTTCTGTCCGGAACATTTCCCCGCCGCCTATCTGAGAGTTCGGTTTCTGGTATTATCTTCACACTTGCATCCGAACCAATAGAGGGCGACGCTTGCCATGCTGTTGGTGGCACAATAGGGTTCACCGGCTCTTTCAGACCTTCACTGTGCGCTTCCTGATGGTACAAACCGTCTCCACTCGTATCATCTGGAACCGGCAGATGTCCTTCCAACCCACTACTATCATCGTTGGTTTTAGGACGTACGTCTTCCTTGTCCTACAATGCAAAATTGAAACGATATCAGTAGATGTTTATGCACGTTTGTAAGCCGTGAGACCAGCAACTAATTTTCATGTCTACCTTCGCAGCAGGTGGCTGCTGTTCTGTAGGAACAGCAGTGCTTCTCATTAAAAATTCCATGATGTTGTCCACCTTCTTCTTTGTTTCCTCTACCAGCTGCATTGTCTCTTCTATTTTCTTGTATGTGTGCCGTTGTTCTTTCCTTGTTTCTTGCTGAAACTGCTGCAGCTGTTTCTGGATGGCTTGTAGTTGACCACTACTATCCTTCGCAACCTGAAGACAAATCAGCAGGTGACGCTTACATGGACAACTCAAACAACAATAAGTAAAGCCAAAAAGGGAATTAACAACACCTGTACCTCAACAGACGGTCCTCTTCCAGCAGGCTGCGACTTCAGAAATGCACGAACACTGTCTTGATCGGAACACCCCTCAACTGGACCATCCTCCTCCCTCACGAAATACTTGCAGTAATCCTCCTTTTCCTCTACAGCCGTCACCTCCAACGTTTGGTGAGCTTCAAGCTGCCATGACATCAAAACAAAATGGAGTGAAAACATGAAGTACAACGTAGGGTGTGTAAGTAGTTAACGATTTCAGGTACATACATCAGAGCGATGCAATAACATGACTATTTCTCCTGATTTTGGGATTGCAACAGAACTCCAACTTACGATTCGGGGCAGCATATTGCTGCATTTCAGTGCAATATGCTGCCCAATCAAAGGAATTGCTTCACATGCCCATATCTATTAGTGCAAAAAAAACCATCACTCCTTATTGTCAAACGAACCAACCATTAGTAACCAAAACAAACCAAGACCATAGAACATGTACCTGAAACGCATATGGGAATCCAGACAAAGAATAGAATGCACTGTCTGCCTTGTAGTTGTGGCCTTTATTGCGTTTACCCACGTTGGCAGCCATTTTCTTAAAATCCTTTTTCATGCCACTCAATGTCATCTCGTAGCAGCAACGACCCCATGGGTATTGGTTGAAGGCATTCATATCATCCAACAATTGAATATGCTCTCTTTTAATGTGGTTCTTCAGATCCTTACCAAGTAACACCATCTCTAAGAAGTAGAGCAATGCAAGTTTGACAATGTCCTCATCATTGTCCAAAGAAGCACTCCTAAAAGTAGCGTCTAGCCTTTTGTTCGAAACCTTGTTGCTACCATTAAATATTCTGCGGCTAAACGGGTCAGCGGTTGTACAATCCTCACTTGACCAGTCTTTTGGGTATGGCCCACAATCAAGCCCTGTGATGAGTCCAAATTCTTGGATGGAGAACCGAATAACACTATCATTGGGAAGGGCAAACCACAACTCGACATCATCATCATCACATTCCACTTGTCGTAGAAGCAAGTTATGCACTAACTGACCGGCAAACTTAAGCTCATTCATCTTAAACAGTTTACCGAAGCAAGACCTACTAAACATGTCCAATTGCACGTCACTTAACTTGTCAGCTATAACTTTTATGGCTCCCAGCTTAGAGAAGCATGTAACTTTCCCACTAAAATGTTGTACGTCTGTTATCTTGCACGTAATAGCACCAGCCATGTTTGTAGGAACCTGCAGTTACAACAGAAAACAGTGTTAATAACATCAACCCCATTTCACTTTTCACATCTAACATAACATAAAATATACGGGTACAATTTCGATGTCCATAACATAACATATAAGATATAGGTACATTTTCTGTGTCCATCGTAGAACTACGCTGATATGGTTCGATTTTGGTACACTATTACCACTTCCACACGTCTGTCACAGCAGTAATTTGCCAAATGTCACCTAATCTATGCATAACAAAAGGAACCATAACTAAAATATAACTACCAACCAAATAACCTCTACGTTGACATTCTCTACTGCAAAGATTGGATTCCCAACATACCAAATGGCCATAGATTCGTTTTTTTTTTGTGTACTTTCGGGATTTGGCAGATATCCCAACTCTAAGGTTGCGATCCCAACTCTGAGGATGGGATCACAACCTCGAAGTTGAGATCTAAACTCTGAGGTTGGGATCCAAACTCTGATGTTGGGATTACCAGACATCCCAACCTGATTACGCTCCCAAATCTTAGGTTGCGATCCCAACTCGAAGGTTTGGATCACAACTCTCAGGTTTGGATCCCAACTCTTAGGTTGGGATTAACTGAGATCTCAACATTATTACACTCCCAAATCTTAGTTTGCGATCCCAACTCGGAGGTTTGGATCACAACTCATGGGTTTGGATCCCAACTCTCAGGTTAGGATCAGCTGTAATCTCAACATGATTACGCTCCCAACTCTTAGGCTGGGATCCAAACTTGGAGGTTTGGATCACAACTCGAAGGTTTGGATCCCAACTCTGAGGTTGGGATTAGCTCAACATGATTGCGCTCCCAACTGTTAGGTTGGGATCCTAACTTGGAGGTTTGGATCATAACGCCCAGGTTTGGATCCCAACTTTTAGGTTCGGATTAGTAGATATTTCAACATTATTACTCTCCCAACTATAAGGATGGGATCCCAACCTCAGAGTTTGGATCCCAACTCTCAGATTGGGATCTCAACTCTTTGGTTGGGATTCGACTATATCCCAAACTCACTCCGATCCGAACCCTGACGTTGGGATCCTAATCTGAGAGTTTCGATCACGACTCTAAGATTTTGATCCCAACCTATCCTAACCATGAGGTTGAATTTCCCTACCATAACGATAGGAATTGCAAATGCATGACTAAGAATCCTCACTCCCATTTCCTAAATCCCAACCTGTAAGCTGCCGAAACTACAAATGACTGGTTTCTGAATCCCAACTGTCAGCTCATGATTCCTCACTTTACAGTTGGTATTCTCAACCAGGTTGGGTTTCAACCAGAAAATTAGTTAACGAAATCACAACCTGGAGGTCGGGATTCCCAAAGTGTTGGTAAGGAATTCCAATTCCCTACCTGCATGTTGAGAAAAATGACCTCCAAGTTGGGATTCCAAACTTCCTGAATGCTACTCCCCCACCCTCGTGGTTGTGAATACACACCTTCAAGTTAAAAATCCAAACCCCATTGTTGGGAACTAAACCAAATTGTAAACCATCACAACCCCAATGAATAATCCAACAACTCCAAACCTTGAAATTCAATCGACGTTGACACTACCCATAAACTACAAATGGAATCGTTTATAAAGGTCAAAAATAGTTTTTCAATATTGATAACATCCCACAGTTTATGCAGTAACATACAACCATATAATCTACTACCATCTCACAACCCCAATGATTTATCCAATAAATGGAATCATTTATAAAATTCCATAACATAATGTCAATAATCATTACAACATCACACAGTTTGCACAAACATACAACTACCAACATAATGCTATAAACAAACACTCCAGACTCAATATTTTCTTACTTTGCAATTTTTTGTACGACTTCCTACTTCTTGCTTCAACTTTTTCCCTCCTCTGCCTTCACCTTGATTTGCTTCTTCTTCCCTCTTTTCCTTCATCTACTACTTTTTGCCACTGGTGGATGCAGCAGATGTCAGGTCAGTATGTTAGTGTTTCCTACAAACAGAAGAACATAAAAGACGTACTTACCTTGACAGAGCACGAGGCTCGGACCGTCGTGTTTACTTTCTTAAATGCTGTCGTTCGCCCGCTGGTGGTTGCAAGATCGACGGTCGGTGGAGGAGCGACAGTGCTGTGTCTACGTGATATGGTGCGTTGAGAGAGTTACAGCTACTGGGTCCACATCAGGTGCAGCGCCGGTGATCGGTGGGCCCAGCGCCGGTCCGACCCGCTACTTTCATCTTCAGATATATGTGCTTCCTTCGACGTTGACGATGACCCTCCAGCAACGACAACTTTTCAAGATTTACGACTTCCTGTGCAGGGGATGTGCGACGCTGATGCCTTTACGTCCGACAGTTAGTTACGACGGTTACTTGTGACGGTTCAGCCTTCCCCTGCTCGGTTGGACTTCCTTCCTTGACCGACATTCAACAGCAATGGTTGGGAATGGATAGCGACCCTTGCCGATTTGGTGGGGTCAAAAGGGTGTCTATCTTGTAATTGACTGCCTAATCAGGGGTATTTTTGTCCAAAAATATACCCATCTGAATAGCCTCACAACTGAAAGGCTATTTCTCGATAGGGTCATTCAAAAAAGGTTAGATTTGGTTAAAACCCTTAAACTTATTAGATAAATATGTGAACGCCCGTTAAGTGGAGTAATGGGCTGAAATGTAGTGTTGCACAATCCACACCCCACTAATTTTTTTTATACACTTCGTACGAAGTTTCTATAATAATGTTGAAGTATGTGGGCCCATATAACAGACAACAAAAAATTGGGTTTTGTTGAAAAATAACCCATTTCTGATGACCTATTTGAGAACTATCCTTTTTGTTTCAAATCTTTCCAACGTGACTTTTTTTGGACAAGAATATCCTTACTACTCAATCCAATTACAATTGATCCACTCTTTGTGTGTGATGGTCACCCACTCTTTCTACAAAACTATCACTCTCTCTTTGTATTCCCAACTTTTTTCCCTCATTCTCATTCTCGCTTTAGGAATCCCAACCCACTGTCTAAAGTCCTCGCCATCGCCCCTTACTGTCGCACGTCCACCCACCACTGTCACACCCTACCCCCATCCACTGTCGGTCACTCTCTCACTGTCCAAGAATTTTCTTTGACCCTCTCACCCTCGCGCCTCCACCCACCATCGTCTCACCTCATTGTCAGACCTCCAACCACCAGCGTTAACTATCTGAGTAGCCAACCTTTTTGTTTGACCGTCACATCTCACCAATCGCTAACCTCCACCCTCTACCGTCCAATTGTCTGGTCTGCTCGACTCTCAACTCCGATGAAGAACAAGTACCCTTTTTTTCATTGTCTCTCACAAATCCTAACATTACAATTATGGTCATTCTTTTCTGTAGTCTTATGAAGTGTTTGTTACGGATGTAGACACGTGATTAGTGAGCTGTGACAGATCAAAGTCGTTGATAATCATAATAGGGTAACTCCATTTACCTTCATGTTATATAAAATAGTTGTATGATTGTTTTTGTTTTCTATTAGCTGATTTGTGTGCTCTTTTTTGTCAAAGAATTAGTGATTGTTCTGCTGCAATCTATTGTAGAGATTGTTACATATGGTGATAGACAAAATCCGTTGATTTTCGAGTATGCTGTTGCCTTTTGATATAGCTTATTATGTGTTTATGCTTTCTGTTGTTTGGACAAAATTTGATAGGGTTATGGAATGCCAAGTTTTAACAGAGTTTTTTCGTGTCTTAAAGATCAGTAGAAAAACTAAAATTGAAGCTCCATTACTTCAGTATCTAAGCATAATGATTCAAAACATGGAGAATGAACAAGCAATATGTAAGATGCAAGTTCCATTGTTATTTATGTTAAACTTCCTGTATATTTGGGTTTATTAGTCTCTCTTGGGCATGTCTGTGCACAAGCACTTGGGTTTTGGAGGAGGGGTTTGGAAGCTGTTGTCACTTGGAAACACAATCTCTAACATTATGGAAGCCTTAAACTATTTGTTTGAAACGTATTCTGTTTTGAAATGTTTTTTTCTTGTTCATATTGCTTATACAAAATTTTCTGATGCAAATTATTGTTTAAGTAATGACTATATCAACAACATTATAACACTTAAGTACGAGTTTGATGGGGGAGATCTGGTGCCATATTACATGTCCTTCTTAAGGTTTTAGATGTTATTCTCTGTCACTTAGAAATAAGAAAGCAATGTAATTTTCATTCATAAATAACACAAGTTATCTTGCTTCTCTTTTTTTTTTTAATTGCTTTAGCAAATTTAATTCAATAATTAGGTAGGGATCTGATTTTTCTGAATATTTTGCTTATTCAATTCTTTTTGTCTTTCTTTATTTCTTTCTTAAATCAGAGCTGTGAGCAACAAAATCAACAGAGACACCCTCTGTCTTCTTGTAAAGGTTGATGAGGTATGTGAGATTCTTTGTGAGATTGTTAATATCTTGATGCATTGTTTAAGGTTAAGCTTTTTTTGGTTAGAATGCTGTTATAATTGTTTGTATTGACTACAATGTTCAGGTTATAGAGATCAGGTGTTTGAATAGTTACAATTAGTAAAAATAGCTAAAAGTAATGGTGTCAACATCGAAGAAGTGATTTAGTGATAGGATGATTGTAATAGTGACATTCCTCACCTCTATATCCTCTTCTCTTTACCATTGGATGATAAGCCTGCATTTTTTTTTTCTTCTCTTTTTTAAAGAATTCATGCTAGCCAAGTCATATATTTGCCTAAAATATTTGACATACTAAATGAGCACCTTAAATAGATGGACATGAAACTGTGTAAAGTTCAAACTTCTTCCCTTAATAAGATCATGGTGAACAAAGTAATACTACTCTAAAATGATAAATTAGAATTAATATTTTCTAAAAGATTTTTGTAGTTGATGAGGTTGGAATATATTGTCTCGAGTTGAGTTGTGCTCTGAATAAGAAATTTCAAGAAAATAAATGAAAATTTGTATATAATCTTTAGCACTTATCTGAATTATGAGGTGTATATTTAGAAGACTGATTTAATGAGATCTTATCTGTTAATGGTTGAATTTGCCTTACAACTTGAATAGATAATAAAACTTACATTCAGGAGATTGAATCGATTAAAAATTTGTAAATACTAAAATGACTAGGGAATGGTAGTAAATAATACTATTTTCATGCGAATTATCACTATTTGATGTGGAAGGGCTTATTTTTTTGAATGGTGGTTAATTATAGTATGAGCTTGCTTGGGAATTCTTGGATTAAGATGCTATTTTAGGTGGACTCAATCTAGTTTCTAGATTTAAAACCAACCAACCAGAATGATGAGTTTGGTATCATGTCTCCTAATGCAAACTTATGATATAATTTTTGCTGAGTTAGTTCTGGACTATTTTCTTAATTCTAAGTAGTTTGGAAGTTTTCTATTTTTGACCAATCTAGTCCCTATATTTTCTACAAGTACCAAATGAGTCCTTGAAAATTCAAAAGTGATCAAATCGGTCACTCTCATGGCAAACTACTGTAAAAAATAACGTTGGACTTTTAACATAATTTGTGAAAATACATTACTACTCTTGGTTTGTCTTATTTGGGTAAAAATGATTTTTGCCTTTTGTGCATGGGTACTATTTTACTGTTAATTTGCTAGTATAGTTATAGAAAAATTAAAATGAGTACTGTTAATTTACTAGTATAGTTACAAAAAACTTGAAATGAGTTTTCTTTCAAAAAAAAAAAAAAACTTTAAATGAGTTTGATATTGAATTGTCACCCTTATATAAAACATTTACCATTACACTTGAAAAAATTATGGTAAGTGTCCATTTTACCCTTTGTTAAAAATGAACCATAAAAAAAATCCCTAAAAAAATGAACCTGCTGTGTAAAAAAACTAGTAAATGATCAAGATTATAAATGTAACATAGGATATAACCATTCAATTCAAGTCACCAGAAAGTTTTACTTCTATTTTTCCTACCTCTTTCAGGAGCGAAGCAAAATAAGTAATTCAAAATGAAAAAAACTGCAGAACTAAACTTACAAAAACCAAAACAACAAAGAAACAATCTGTCCACATATTTGATAGTTGATCGTGTGTCTGTTTTATGGTTGTTAAAACCTGAACAAACAACCAATAAAAGCTTGTAGTAATTTATCAAGTGGGTTTTGAGTGGGAAGTTGTAAGATTTTTCTTTGACAAAAGCATTATTGGTGAACAAAGCTTTTTGTAATTTTCATCCCGATCCATTAAAGTAAATAGTTTACAAAAGTAATCAGAACACCAACATATAGAAAGTTCTGGTGCAAAAACTAATAGTCACATCCACACGACTAAGCTGTCTATACCATGTCTGATACATGCTAATAGAATTACAATAAAGAAGTCACCTAATTGAAGTTGGAACATGCTGCGATGACAGTTGGTGTGGGTGGAATTGTCGCATCTGCCTTAACTAACAGTGGTTGCACCTTGGAAAGTGCTGAGGTGGAGCTTGTTTTGAATCCTCTTTGACTAGCATTTGAGACTAAGAACCTGAAAATCCTAGAATCTGTTTTGGATTGTCTTCATGTAAGCGCTTGCTTTCTTTTGACATCAAATTACAACATGTATATTTTTTGGAGAGTAGTCTTCTATGAGAATCATATTGAGGATTAGGAAAACCTAAGTTTAAACTTTTCTTAAAATTGCTCCCTAATTATGTTCACCACACTTTTAAGTATCTCTTTGCATGCATTTCCTACATGGTAATTACTAATTCAACTTGTTTAAATTGCATAAACGCAGAAACTTATTGCTACTTATGTGTGATGAACAATGTGCAATACCATATTGCAAGTGTTGAACGTACTCCTTACCGTTATGGCATCCACAAATTTCAAAGGTACCTTGCATTAGCCATTGAATTTTCCAGCTTTTAAAACATTTTTGGTATTTTATAAAGGATGTAAGTAACAACAATTAAAAACTATTGTCTTAGGTGTGATTTCATGAATTTTGCAAAGAATATAGTCTACCTATAATGTGATGCCAAGCGGCCAAAGAGGCAGCTGCTTCCTGGAGAGTGGGAATGCCCTGAGTAAGTTTCCAATGCTTTATTTCGGATATTTTCCTAGTTGATTCTGTTTGGCTACAAGTTTTAGAAAGAAAGATAATTTTCAATTTTCTCCTTTTATATAGCAGGATTAGTGTTATTATAGCTTATAGAGCTTATGATGATTCTATGCTTTCACAGGTGCAACTTTTAAAATTATAGGAGAAATATGACATGTTTTCATTGTGATTGCAAACGTCCATCCGATGACTTTATGGAGAATAAAATGGAAGAGAGGAAACAAGGTCCAAACATGAGAATGAAGAAGATTGCAAACGGGCCTAATTGGTCAACAATTAAAGACTAGCTGAAAAGCTTCCTGATTTGAATTGCACAACCATTGAATCAGCAATGAGAATTATAGCAGGTGTTGCAGCTAATATGGGAATCG
>CM034475.1:20599026-20761952 GCA_019925255.1 Litchi chinensis
TGGCCATAGCAGAGCATCTCACAACAGTATTATCGCCGATTAAAATAAAAGACTACAAGGACTTGTCTAGAAGAACAGAGGAACATCATTAACTCTAACTCAGAAGTAATTCACATCTAGATACAAAAGAAAACCTCATCCATTGACAAGAGGAATCCAAAATAAAGAATGGAGCTTGTGCTTTTCATGACATCAAATAATAGGCATGATAAGTAAACCTATATTAGACTGGAGTTTGAATGATCTCAGATCAACTAGACAGGCTATGACTTACATGTCAACATCATGGCAAAACCAACTTAATTTCTTTGAAGTTATTTTATATAGTAAGTGGACATGATAAGCCTTCATATGAGGTTACAGTAACTACATTAATTCTGTGATTATTCCAAAAAGTTTTCTACCTATTTAAGATACAAAGATGCATATCCAATACAAGGCAGAATACATAGTATTAATTAGTTCTTTCAAGAAAACATTCGGAGCACTAGTAGAACATATATACTTTGTAGAAAAACTAACATCTAAAGGGAGCTACACAAATAGTTTGGGTTGCAAAGCGAAAAAGCTTGGAGGCTGAAAAGATAATTCTACTGAATTTTAAAAAACTCACATCCGAACACAGTTTTTCCACATATTGATGGAATCTATGAAAATGAAAATGTTACAGTGGACATCAGGAGAACAGAAAAAGTACTCTTTTTTTTTAGTTCAATGCTTTGATATGTGATCAACCTTAAGTTAAAAACAAGGAGGAAATTAGAGCACAATACCAAAATCTCAGATTTAATTATCAAGAAGCAACTATATTTGAACAAATTAAGACCAACTAGTCTAACGGAAAGAGAAGAAGCAATCAAAGAGAGTTACTTACAAACAAGAGGACAGACGTGGCCCACAAACAAGAAATTCTCCAATTTTCAGTTCTGCTAATACTTCTGTTGACCAAGCAAAATACAAATAAGTTAGTTGATATTCAATACCTTAAGAGAGAGTATTGGAACATAGCATTGGAATAATAATAACTATAAGTGTTTTGCTATTATAAAACAGCAATGGCCTCACGAAGAGAACCTCATTTTAGGATTTAAGATGTGATGGTATGTTTAGCTCTCCTATTTGCTCTTTGTTGGTCCCCACTATCATGTCATCACACGTAGCTGAAGCAGCTCTTTTACTAGCTATAAAAGTTTGGAACCTAACTTTGTAGCAGAGCCGATACCTTTGCAGCAAAGCAACCTTAACAAAACAAAAATTCAGTCTTCAATATAAAAATATGGTATTAGAATCTAGTAGTTTTTGTGACAAAAAGAAAATGCCAGAATATAATGCTACACCTCATAGAATACATCCATAGCACAACAGCTCTCAGCAATATTACCACCAATTCAAATACAGAACCACAAAGTTTTCTTTAGAAGAAAAGAAGAACATCACGAACTCTAACTTAGAATAGAAAACTGGGAAAGATGGTCCAGTGTGTATAAAAATGAAAATCATCGGCTAAGGTCCAGGGCTATGGGAAAGATGAGTGTTAGAATTAGAAGATGATGAATATTCTTCCCAAATATATGTACAAATGCTTTATGTTGACGATATTGGATATTGCTCAAATGAAAAGGTAACCTAATCTTCTAGGCATTAGTTGACATAATGGAGTACAAGGTCCCTCTACAATAACAACATAATAATTAAACATAGCTATTATGGTCAACAAATATCGATAACTATAGAATTGCAGAAAACCACTGGAATTTTTGAGAAGATATAACATCCTACATTTCAAGGCATTGATGTAATGATGACAAAGATAAATGTAATGAATGTGAAAAACTCACCAATGAAATGACGTATAGATAAGTTACATAAGTAGTTCACATCTAGATACGAAAGAAAATGTCATCCATTGACAACAAAAATCCAAAATAATGAAAGGGACTTGTGCTTTTCATGATATCATAACAAGGCTAATAAAGAAACTTATCTTAAATTGATACCATATATACTATCAAACTATGACCGATGTTGTATGACTTGAATCATAGGCAAAAAAACATCAATAATTTGCAATAGATAGGCGAACAAAACCTTGAGATTTAATGTAAGCCAGATGCATAACCATGCAAGATCAATTAAAATATGATTTCTTTTTCTTTTCTGATTTGATTATATAATATAATTACTTATTGGAAAAGGAGGCTTCAACAATTTCTTCTTAAATTTGTAAATCTTCCATTTGTTCTTCCAATCTTGAGACTACTCTAAAACCTTTTCAGCCTGATTCAAATACATTGATGTAAATTCAATACGCGACACAACACTCAATATTCAATCTTTTGCGAAAACGTATGAAGCACGCGTAGCTGCTAGTAGAACATAATCACACATACACTTTATACAAAAGCTAACATCTAAAGATAGCTACAAAAATACATTTTAGTTGCAAAAAGAGAAAGGTTGCAAGCTGAACAAATAAATCTGAGGAATTTTGTGGAGGCTCACAAAAACTGAGCATATAATTATAACACACCAAAATATTAGATGTAATAATCAAGAAGCAGTTATACAAATAAGTTGAACAAAGCACATGAAACCACCTAGTATGATGGGAAGAGAGTGACTTACACACAAGAGGACAAACATGGCCCATAAACAATAGAATCTCCAATTATCAATTTTGCTAATACTTCTATCGAACAAGCAAAATACAAAATAAGTTAGTGGGTCTTCAATATAGAAAAGAGAGTATTAGAATAGAGCATTGAAGTAATAATAATGAGAAATTGTTTATCATGAAAATGAAACTAAATAAATATTTTACCATTATAAATGGGCATACCTTATATAGAATATGAGCATGCATGAACTAATGCCCTCATGCTTCCTCCCTCAAATCGTAGATGAATTTGCCATCTATCCTAACACAAGGGATGTCAGCTATTTTGGACCACTCTTTTCCTTTATCTCTTTTACAGGCTTTTTTTAGCAGTGGACATCCCTCTATATATGATTCCAAAAGAGAGGATGGCAGGCTTGGAAGTGATGTGAGCTCTAGGCAATCTTTGATCGTCAAGGACTTTAGAGAGGGCAAGTCTCGGAATTCCTTAAAAGATAGGTTTTTCAACTTTGGGAATCCTTCAATCCACAGTTGAGTAAGAGTGGAGGGCAAAGTAATTGTCATGTCTTCCTCCTGGGTACACTCTCCATCTGACACTCCATGAATCTTGAGGTATTCGAGAGAGGTGAAATTGTGGAAACCCTTTTTTATGAGTGCTTTATATTGTTTGTAACCCTTGATTGTAAGCTCCGTAAGTTTGGTGAACAATCCTTCTTCAGACAATGACATAGTTGGACAATTGGATATATGTAAAGAGGAGAGAGTGTGTATTCCGCTAGGTAGGGCTTCTAGTTTTGAACATTCCCAGAGCCAAACTCTTAAGTTATTAGAAGGGAACCCTCCTTTTGGAAAGGAAGTAAAACCTCCACAATAAGACATATGAATGCTACGGAGACTGGTAAGAGTGTCTAGGCCCTCTGGAAGGGATTTGAGTTTATTACAATCAGAGATGTAGATTTTGTAAAGAGTATTGTTGTTATGAAACTTGTTAACTATTGACTCTAATTTTCCACACAAATGAATGTTTAGAGTTTCAAGAGTCTTAGGTAAATGGCCTTTTGGTAATAGGGTTGTGAGCTTTGAGCAAGAGGAAATTTCAAGGTGTTTGAGTGCCACAGGTAAATGACCTGTCAATGACAATGTTGTGAGACTTGAACAATTTGAAATAGAGAGGCTTGTGAGTGCAGTAGAGAGTTGGTGTATTGAGGGCAGACATGTGAGAGATGGACATCCACTTAGAGACAAGTGTTCAAGATGACATGTGTTAGTGTTGACTTTCTCTAAGCGAGGGAAAACTGTTGGTGATGAAGATGATGACATACAAGTATCCTCATTATCATCCAAAACACTCCACAATTTCTCACAATTTTTAATATGAAGCTTCTTTAGAGATTGAAGTATCTGCCCACTAAAAATGAAATTTAGAGAATTACACCTCTCAATGCTCATTTCTTCCACCGGTGTGTTCTTTTGTTTAATTCCCTGAAGCAGAGTTTTGAGCTGAATATCGCAATCTTTAAAAGCAAGCTTTTTAAGGGAAATGAAATTATGTAATCCATGATGTTGCTTCTCTATGAAAATCGCATTTTGCCACAATTTTATTACTTCTTTACAACCCTCAAGTTTTAGACTTTGAACTTTCTTAAATTCTTGCATTGACCATTCATCAAAATCTGGAATATTTGAAAGAGTCATAGATTCTAATGACTCAGAGTAAGCTGAGCTAGTGCATACAATCTTCTTGCATTCATCAAGCTTCAACTCGCATAGCCTTGGGATGTTTGATAATGAAACCACCAAATGCTGGCATTTGCAAATCTCAAGTTTTTTCAATGAAGATAGATTGTTGGGTAATCTTTCATATAGCTTGGGACAATCTAAAATAGAAAGCTCTTGGAGTTTGGGGAAGTTGTCGTTTTCTTTGATAGGGTCCCAATGCATCCATTCTTCTAAATTCTTAAAACAAAGAGTCTCCAACGATTGAAAAGGTTTTGCACAATACTCTGCATAAAATTCAGAACCAATGCTTTTAATCCTTTTCATACCTTCAATAGTAAGAATTTTGACTGAGCCTAACAACCCAAGTGAAGGCAAGGATGTACAATTCTTACAATCTACCAACTCTAGGATTGTTATCCTAGACTCTAAGAATGAACTACCTCCAAGCCAAGAAGAAAATTTTGTACCCCTATAACATCTTATTGTGAGCTTTTCTATATTTTTGTGAGGTTGAAGCGCATCAAGTACTTTTGCATCTTGTGATTCCACTTCTTCAACTTGTGATTCATCAAACCTAGACCCCCATTCTAGTAAAAGCACTTTTAGATATTTCTTGTCACTCAATATGACTTTTTTGGTGTCTTGAAAATTAGTCACATTCTCCAATCTTGAAATGTGAAGTTCTCCACAAAGTGATTTTAAATCCTCTAAATCTTTCAAATTAGCTCCAGAACTTTTACCAACAACAAAGTTAGATAAAGTTCGAAGGCATTCCCATTTTCTAACTCCTAATGGCATTTTTTCTATTGAAGATGTACCTAAAATATCAAAATGACGTAAATTGATTAAATTCCCCATAGTATCAGGCAACTTCATGAGATTTTGACAATCCCTTAATAACAAAGTTTGTAAGTTGCACAATGAGTTTACTGACTCAGGTAAACTTCTAATACCACTAAAAGATAGGTTGAGATGCCTAAGAAGTCTTAAACCTCCAATTGAATCAGGTAGTTCAACAATATGATAATATTGTAATGATAACACTCTCAACCGTTTGAACCTTGGCAACAAATTGGAAACAACTTGATTACTAATGTAACAAGTTGTCATCTCATTACTTGTGTGTGGCACTGACAAGTGGGTTCTTAAGTAATGCTTAACATCATTGAAGACTTCGAATTTTCTTTTGCTATTAAATTCATGACATATATATGAAGCATAACGCACTTTTTTATATATTTTTAATTGATTATTTGTCTCCATTTGATCCTCCAACCTAAAACTTATTTTGCTAGAAACCATTTGAGCCAAATCATTAACAAGGTCATGCATTATAAATTTAGAAATGTTACTGCTCGATTGTTGAAAAATTGACCTCGATAAAAGATTATGAAAATACTGACCTCCCAAATCTTCTAGTTCCATATTGTTGTTTGATTGTTGAATCAATCCTTCTGCCATCTACAAAAGAACGAGTTCCTTTTCTTCAAACTCGTAACCTTTTGGAAGAATTGAACAATAGGCAAAACATCTTTTTAAATATGAAGGAAGGTGGTAGTAGCTTAATCTCAACACTGGAAGAATATTGCCTTCTAGATCCCATATTTTGCTATTCAATATGTTCATCCACTCGTCTTCTGTTTCTTTGTAGTATAAAAGACCTCCAAGAGTCTTTGCTGCAAGAGGCAACCCTTTGCACTTTTGTAAAACTTTCTCACGAATTATATCTATATTCCAATGTGAAATGGTTCCTCTATTATTATAAGCATGAGTCGCAAACATCGCCCAACAATCATCATCTGATAAAAATTTCAAGTTATAATATTTATGTTGTCGCATAGCTAATGCAACTTCAGTGCTGCGAGTGGTCACAATGATTTTACTACCAGGTGCTCCGGCCATAAAGGGAGCTTTTAGCCTTTCCCACGAGTCATAACTCCTACTCCAAGTGTCATCCAAAACAATTAGAAACCTTTTTCCATTTAATGCTTCTTTCAATTGATTTTGCACTGCACTCAACTCTTTCATATCACATGATGAGGAAGTGATAAACTCAAGAATTGCCTTTGAGATTCTTAAGACATCAAAATTGTCAGAGACATATATCCATGCTTTCGGGTTGAAATCTTCCACTTTCTTGTCATTGTACACTTGCTGAGCAAGAGTTGTTTTACCGATTCCTCCCATCCCCACAGTGGGAATTACTTTAAAGTTGGCATCACCTGGTTCATTCGTCAACACCATTTCAATTATTTTGGCTTTGTCATCCTCTCTCCCATGGATAACAGCTTCGGTAGGCAAACATGTTGTCGGTAGTCCTTGTTGCGAAGCAATTGATCTCTCTCCAGCAATCTCAACCAACCCAAGTTCAGTTTTCTGTTTGCAGAGATCTTGCAACCTGCTAGTAATATCATCTATTTTAGGGTGCATACTGAAATCAGACCATAAAGCAGTTGGAGTGCAACTAATGCAACAAGCAGGAATGAGCTTCCGAGCCCTGCTAGTGCTAGCCTGATGCTCCTCTATCTTTAGCTTTCTTGTCAAAGCCTCAGTCGTATACTCATCCAAGATGTCCTCCGCATCATAAGCCAGGTCTTCGAGCTCCTCCAACCATATCTTCATGGCTTCATCCTCCAGCTGCTTCTGCTCCGCATCATTCAGCAGTGCCTTAATCAACTTCAATGTTTCTTCCCATTTTTTGAGCTTCGAATGTACACCCTCTTGAGTGGCAAACTTAAGCAGTTCAGGGGAAGTCAATTTCTCAAACAACACAGGAAGGACAGCAGAAAGAAAGAGCTCTGCCATAGAAATGGCTTTGGTTTGTGTGTGGAAAGAGAGAAATGAAAGGAACAATAAACTAAAAGCAAAGCAAGAAGTGGCTCACATAGAAAGCAATAATGTGGTAACTAGCTAGTGATGCTGCCATTAAGTATATATCTTCTATGGAACCCATCAAAAGTTAATAGTATTGTCTGCTTAGATTAAAGTTAATAGTTATTAAATGTATAAAAAAATGTGAGAACATGTGATTGCAGAACACGTCAAATATAATATCAAGTTCTTAAATTTGCTTTGATTTGTAGATAACAATATTAGTGCTTATTTGCTTAAATAACGTATACATGCAAAATGAAGTCTATCAGTGTTATATATACCACATATCAATGTTAATGTGATGTCAAGATCAGTATTGGAAAAGGGTTTCAGTGAAACACGTATCAAATCATGTATGTGGTTGGTTTTATAATTTTTTTGTCTTATTTTACGTATCAAAGTCTATCAGTGTTATATATACCACATATGAATGTTTTATAATTGCAAATTGATAAAATGAGTAAATTTTTCATACGACTGTCTCACAGTTAATATAGTGAGACCTCTTACTTTTTCTATTGTTTTTTTTTTCCTTTTACTTTTTTCATTGATCCTTCTCTCCATGTCAGCAGTATGATAGTCTCATGAAATATTTTTTAAAAAAATAGTGCATTGGATTCAGATATGCTACATAATTTCACATGCCTTTTAACACATCCCAAGAAAGTGGCCTTAAACATGAAACATTCAAACATCAATTTAATTATGTGTTATCTTTAATGATGACACCAACAAAGTACTTTTTTTTTTTTTTACTATTTTATATTTCTCTTTCACTAGCTAGGCAAGACTAGACTGTTCGTATTTTTAAATATAGTAGATCATATATCATTTTCAGAAAGAGGAGTTTTCGGTTGTGTGTCAATTCGTTTACTTTGAATTGGTCAATTTTTAGTTGTTAACGGATGAAATTGCCATCTGTAAGGTCATCACTGTCTCATGTATCTTATAAACTATTACATGGTTTGTAGTTATATATGACTTGTGAGTAGTTGAAAAGTTTTCAATAATTACATTCTTATTTGCCCTAGCATGAAAGAATAGACACTTGAAGAGATCAGAAAGTTTAAATTAAGAGAATTCAAATTGAATTTATCAAAATTTCCGTACATTCTTTTAATAATAACTTGTACAATTTCATTAGTAGATTCATGGTTCATAGGCATGCCCCACTTTCTTTGGAGAGAAATTTGAGTTTGACAGTAAATCTCCTTTTAATTATGCTATAAAATTATATTACCCTTTTATAAGGTAATATGACACTAATAAATTATTAATTAGAAATTTATTGGGATTAATTGAAGTTGAAGATTATATATGCATAGTTTGAAAATTCACTCTCACTTAGATGATCTACTTCATGATATTAAAAGAAAACTCTTCACACGTACTAATTAACAAGCATACATTTGGGATTCTATCATGTATCATGAATATCAAAGAATTATATACTACCTACTAGAATGGTAAGAGGTTGAGTTTCAGCTTATACATAAAATTACATATACATTAACAGTAATGGATGTTCTAAAGTCTATTTAACTGTTTGTTATTGGTACCAATCATCATTAAACACCATATATTTATTATTTTAATTTATATTTTATTTTTTCTTTTCTAGGCAATGGAATTATACTACTAAGGGAAACTCAGGCTTCCGTATATATTTTAAGTTTAATACAAAGTCAAGCTTGCAATACAAAATGGATCAAATGAAAACAATGACTTGGTATTCAAATTTTTGAAATTACTTAAATGTTTTATTTCATCAGATGTAGTATGAAGATTAAAACAATAAAGTTCGAATTAATCCCAACAAAAACAACACCAGTGCTAAAAAGATCTTGAACAGCACCAACAACATCCATACCAATTATGTCTCAACAATACATATAGAATCTTCCTGTAAAACCGTCCAGTCCAGGGGCACTCAATGGATCTATATCAACAACAATTTCTCTCACCTCTTGAGCATAAGGAACATAAATAAGAGCTGAGTTTTCTTCCACTGAAACAAGAGAGGGAACATACTTTTGAATTAAAGATAAATCAAGATTCAAATCATTAGACCATTGAAAAAGATTCTAGTAGTAAGAAATGACATGATCTGCAATGCGATGTCGATCCGAGACAATATCATCCCCAATATGAAGAGCTAGTAAAGATTTCATTGCTCTCCTTATTTTTAGGAGAGAATGAAAGTAGTATATGTTGCAGTCACCGTCATGTAGCCACTTTATATGACTTTTCTCATGGAGGTAAATATCTTGTTGTTTCAAAATAGTATCTATCTCAGATAAAACATTAGTCTCCAAATGAAAAAGAGTATAAGAGAAACCCTCCAAATTAGGATGCTCTTGAATATTCATGACTTTATTTGTAGCTTTAGAAATGCAATGAGAAAGATCTCCAAAAACTTCCTAGTTCCAATGCTTTAGAGCAACCTTTACAATTTTAGCTTTCTAACAACAATGCTTATATGAGAGCCCCTTAAAGAGACATCCTAGAAATCTCTAACTAAATCTTTAAAAGAAGTATGAGAAGTCCACATACTTTGAAATCTAAAAGGTCGAGATCGTTGAGAATTGGGACCATTATAGATGAGCAATATAGGGCTATGATCCAAATACAATCTTTCTACTCTAGTGTAGAAAGCACCTTTGTTTTGGATTTCTTGAAGGTCACAAGCTGCAATGGTAGCTATGAAATCTTCAGAAGAGCATTTATTAACTACCCTTGTAGTGTCGTAAATCATTAATAACCAACCAAGGAGTCTTTACATCAATCATGTTTAACAAATAAGTCTAAAAGGAGCGACGAGTAACATAATTGACATTACCATAAACGAAAGTGAAAAGATGCAAATACCCATTAAAAGAAGTTGAAATTGTGACTTACTGGGTAGAAATCTTATAAATAAAAGCATCTAGAACATCGGAAGAAACAAATACCCACAAATTTAGAGGAGAATGGTTGTTCAAACAAAAAAGAGTGAACCCCAAAAAGATCTAATATAGAGCATTAAAACTATCAAAAGAGTAAAAAGGCTCAGCTAAATAAAGAAAATCCAACCTTTAATAATTACAAAAATCGCTTAAGGCCCGCTGAGTATCTCTATTGGAGATACCCCTACAATTCTAATAGAGAATTGTCATGTAACAATGGCCATCTTGTTTTGGGTGAAAAAACCCCCTTCCTTTCTTTGCTTCCTAACAGTTACTGGTTCCCAATTTTGCTCTACCTTGTTTGCCTTAGAAGGAGACCCATCAGTTTGGTTATAAACTATCACATCTTTTTACAATCAAGCATTGAACATCTTCCGAATCATCTTTCAAGTCAGAATTATTAGCAACAACCTCATTGTCCCTATTATCTTCATCACCATTCAAAGCATAAATTATGGAGTTACCATATAGGGGCTTCAGAATGTTTTAACATCCTATTTAATGTTAGTCGAGGAAGAGAGGGGGGGAAGGGAAGAAAGGAGCATATGGCCTTAAAGATCGACACTCAAAAGACTTTTGATTCAATTAGTTGGTCTTTCATCATGGAGGTTTGCGATGCCTTGGATTTTCTCATGTTTTCATTAATTAGGTTTTATGTATTTTTAGATCAGTAAGGATTTCATTTCTTATTGATGGTTCCAAAGAAGGATATTTTCTATGTTCTTAAGGAGTCAAAAAGGGAGATCCCTTGTCCCTTCTACTTTTTTGCATGGATAAGGATTT
Source organism: Litchi chinensis (assembly GCA_019925255.1). NCBI lineage: Eukaryota > Viridiplantae > Streptophyta > Magnoliopsida > Sapindales > Sapindaceae > Litchi > Litchi chinensis. The sequence continues at coordinate 20,609,965 of CM034475.1, forward strand.
CTTGAGCAGATATATTACACATTTCTTTTCCTTTGGTATGATTCTCGGTATCTCTAATCCAAGAGGTGTGCAACCCTCTTCTCACTTTTTATATGCTGATGATATCCTCTTGTTTTATCGTGCTTCAACATCAAACATTAAGAGTATTATAGAGGCTTTCAAGATTTATGAAGATCTATCTGATCAACACGTTAACTGGTAGAAATCTTGTATTTATTTTGAAGATGGTGTTCGACTATCCACCATTGATGATATACTTTCGCTTAGTGCCATTAAAAGAGGAGGATCTTCTATGTCATATCTTGGTGTTTTGATCTTTCGTGGCATCCCTTGTAAATGATGGTTTTTGTCTCTAGCTAATAGAATTCGCCTAAAGCTTCATTCTTGGTCAAGTTCTACATTTTCTATGGCTGGTAGGTAGTGTCTCATTCAGCCTGTGATCTATGGCTCATTCTTACATTTATTTTTCAGATCTATTGTTAGCCATTTTCTATCTTGCGATCTCTCACCTCTTCGATCAGGAACTTTTATTGGACAGACTCTATTGATAAGAGAAAGCCAATTCAAGTCTCCTGGAATGTTTGTTGTCGTACAAAACTTAAGGGAGGTTTGGGTTTGCAAGATCTACATGTTCTCAATGAAACTCTCATTAAAAAATTTACTTGGAGGTTTATGAATGAAGACTTAATAATCTTTGAGTTTCTCCGTGCTAAATGCCTCTCATCCACACTTCTCCCTAGGGTGAAATACCTACCTTCCTTTATTTGGCTTGGTACGAAACAACACTAACTGTTCTTGATGCTTGAGTCCAAATGGTTAGTAGGTTGGTATTCAAAGGTCCATCTTTAGTTGGATAATTAGATGGAGAGGCCCATTATAGATAAGACTTCTGACTTGCCTTTATCGAAGCTCCCTTTGAATACTAGTATTGGAGATGTTTATTATAATGATAGTTAGCATTTTCCCCCTTCGGTCCATATGACTCATTCGAACCTAGTTAAGGATACAGAAAAGGTAGTTGTTAGCACTTCTTTTGATTCAAGGATATGGACCTTTTCTATGGATAGGAGAGTGACTACTATTACTACTTATGCTTCTATGACTACACCTCAACCATACCGTCACTAGGCATGACATATTTGGACTACCTTTATTCCTCCATCAAGATCTATGCTAATTTGGAGAGTTATGCATAATAAACTGCTTACAGACTTATCTCTCTAACATCGAGGTTTTATCTTTCCTTCCTACTGTCGCTTATGTTAGTCTACTAAGGAAAGTTTAGGGCACTTGTTTTTATATTGCCCTTTTATGATAAGTCTTTGGCATTCTTTCCTATTTGCATTTGGCCATTCTATTTCACTATCTTGGTCTGTTATTAACCTGTGACAAGCTACGATATCTGCTAATTTATCCTTTCAACTTCAAAATCTTTAAAAGGTGGGCATAATTGCAATTTTTTGGATTATCTGGCTTACTCATAATAAGGCTACTTTCAAGGGAAAATGTTCTACCTTTCATAAGGATCTTTCATTTGTTTGGTGTTCTATTTGAAATGTAGCTCTTCTAAACTCTGGTTATGAGAAACTCGATTGCTGTTCTTTTGACTCTGCATAAACTTCATGTTTTAACCTATCCTTCTAAACCTCCATGCATTATAAAGGTTATTTGGGTTCTCCATTCTTCAGGTTAGTTTAGGGTTAATATTAACAATTCTGCTTTTGGAACCCTAAGTTTTGCTAGTTGTGCTGGAGTTTTTCGGACTTGCCGTGGATTTTTCAAAGATGCTTTTGCCATTCCTTTAGGGATAGGTTTGCTTTTGAGGTAGAGTTGATAGCTTTTGCTAATTATACTTTTGCCGGTTATGCTTTTGCTATGCCATTTAATATGCTTGGACTTACCATTAGATGAAGCTTTGGTTAGAGAGAGATTCAACTTATATGGTTTAGCTTCTTCTTGCTCGCTCTTCTAAGGTTCCTTAGTGCTGGTGATCGGCTTGGGAAAGGTGTCACTATCTACAAAATATAGATTTCGGAGTGACTCATATTTATCACGAGGAAAACTCTGCTATGGATGTTATAGCTTGTTGCTCTCCTTCTTTTATCTGTTCAACTTGGTGGTAGATAGCTCTTTCATTCTTGGGTTCTTTTCTTTCTGATGATATTCTTGGCAAATGTCATTATCTGTTTCATTAGTCCTAGCTATAGGGGTTTTCCTTGCCATGGTTGGATTCTTTTCCTTTAAGGTTTGTTCTTTGCTTCTTAAAGCCTGACATTTCCTTGTATTTTTCTTATTATTTTTTAATAAAATATTGGCTTTGAGCAACAACGTTATATTAAAAAGTATATATATCTTTTTAATAGAAAAAAATTGGCCCAAAACTTTGAATGTCAATGGTCTAAAAAAAATGCAATTTGGGTAAAATATTTGAAATTCTACCAAGATAGCAAAACATTGAACTTGATTTTTGTTACAACCACTGATACTGTCCCAATCTCAATGTAATTGAGAGCTTTCTCTTGTAACTCTTCCCTAAGAATGTTAGAGAGGTTGAAATTATATCGGTTTAATAAAATCCTTCTAGTTAAATTTGAAATCGAGAATAATATTAACCATTATAAAAATTTTTATTTTTTCCCAAGTTTTAACTTAAAAGAGAAATTGAACAATCAAATTACAGGATTGGTCACATGTTGTCACAGACATTTTGATGTCGTATGTGGATATAATTACTCGAGTCAACCGAATTTGGTAAATCAAATTCCAATGTCTTAGAGGTCATTTGTTTTTTTCCACTTAAAACTTAATAAGGCTAAATTGCATCTATAAAGTTGTTTCCGTTTATTTTTTTAAGTAGTCAAACCACTTAAAACTACCAAAAAACAACTGAAAAAATTAAGTAAGAATTTTGAACTTTTTACTTAATTGTAAATTACGTAATGACATTTAAAAGTTTTTATTTCAAATCTATCCTCTCCAAAATAATATAATTTCAAATTCATTCAAATTTTATATTATTCAAATTTTCTTTTCTTTTTTTTTCCCCTAGATACTTACAAAAAATATATTTAAAAAGTAAAATCTAAATATATTTCATCTCAAATTATCTTGGAATTAAACTAATATATTTTAATTTATAATTAAACATTTCTTTTTTTAGTTGTTTTCTTAAATATATTAATATATTTAAATATATAAATATGGTTAATACTACTATATTTTTTAATCATATTTTAATTATGAATAACATATTATTGATATGTACATAAAAATATTTTAAAATTTATTAAATTATTTATTTTTAAATATTTGTATTAAATTAATTAAAATTACATAATAACAAATAGTAAAAAGTGTATAAATGTCAACTTACTAGTTTTCAAACAATTTTAAATTTAAAAAATAAACAAGTTTACAATATATTCAAAAGTAAGAGGGCAAAAAACAAACATGTTAATTTAGATTTCAAATTTCAGTAACTATTTAATCTTTAGTCTTCAACAGTATTATTCAGTCTTCAGACAAAAAAAATAAATGACCCCTTAGTGAATTGAGAGATACACATGCATTCATTCGTATTAAGATATAATGTACATGACATGATATTAGTTGTCACATTGACCAAATAATTTTTTTTCCTTATGTTGTGTATGCAGTAACATGGAAGAGTATTTATAATAAAACAATAATGTCACTTGGGTAGTAGTGTAGTTGGTTACAGCATTGTTGAGCACCATTTCTCCCATGAGACTATGGTTCAACACCTCCTACCCTAAGTTGGTGCTTCTCCCACCCATGTGTGCACCCCCAACCCCATACCCTCTCCCAACAGCACCCTTGTGTAGGTCGCTTCCTGGGGAGAAAAAAAAAACATAATAACAAGCAAGTACCATTAATATATTGTATTTGTCTTTATTAAATATTATTTTTCATTTGCTTCCACTGATAGATAATGTAATGTGGCAAGTCATTTTCGTTACGTAATTGTGCACCTAAACATTAACAAGATTCATAAAATACTTTCTAGAGGGTAATCCACTTATGAGGGTTTTCACTATGAGCAAATAATTGGAGATAAACATAATTAATACAAACCAATATTTAATACTATATGAAAGATTATAAATTAGGTATATGTCACATTATCACATATATCATTTTTTTTCAAAGAAATTTCATTGCATTTTATATTTTTCTTGCTCTGCAATCTTTTGAATCCCATTCTTCCATTCTATTAATTTTCTTCCTCCTTATAAATGGCCAATCTGCTCTTTTCTTCCTCCTTATAAATGACCAATCTGATAATGTAATGTGGCAAGTCATTTTCGTTATGTAATTGTGCACCTAAACATTAACAAGATTCATAAAATACTTCCTAGAGGGTAATCCACTTATGAGGGTTTTCACTATGAGCAAATAATTGGAGATAAACATAATTAATACAAACCAATATTTAATAACATATGAAAGATTATAAATTAGGTATATGTCACATTATCACATATATCATTTTTTTTCAAAGAAATTTCTTTGCATTTTATATTTTTTCTTGCTCTGCAATCTTTTGAATCCCATTCTTCCATTCTATTAATTTTCTTCCTCCTTATAAATGACCAATCTGCTTTTTCTTGGCGTCTTATAAAAGTTGGGCCCAGGTCGTGTACTAATATACAATATTATAGGTGAAAATGACAGCTAGTGAAAATTATTTGACTGAATTGACATACACAAATATAAAGATAAGCTCTATTGAATTGGATTTCATTGTGATATGTCCATTTAGTGAGTATCTGAAATTTCTGTTTTCTTTCTTGTATGATGAAGTTTCTGGAACTTCTGTGGATATATAAGAAAAAAAACAATCATCTTTAAAGCTCATATCTCTAAGTATACTACAAGAAAATATGTTACTGTTGACGGTTTCAATAAGAATAAAAATCTTATATGGATATGAATTTAAGAAACAAATAATGATTAAATGCAATAACAAATAGACTCATAACTGATGATGAAAATAATATATAATATAACAAAGATTTTTTCCTAAACATATATACATATATAAAACAAAGATATTACCATCTGGAATCTTCACTAGGAATAAATTATAGTAATTGCATACACAAAACTCTTCGAAAGTCAAGAGAACTCAACTAATAGAGAACACTTATTGTTTGTAGAAACCATCAAATAATTCACATAAACATTAAACAATACAAATATTTTATAAAATAAATTTTAATTCAAATTTACTGTCTACTTTTTATTTTTTTAAATAATTACAAGTTAATTGAAACTAACAGGTAAAAGTACTATATGGGGATCTCTTGAGAGTAGCATGATTAATAAATATACTTTATAACTTTTTATGTATATTAATAAATATATGATGAAATTTGAAATTCTATTAGAAATATAGTTTCAATATTAACAATATTTTATTAATAATATGATATATATATACATAATATGTGGAAATTCCAATGTGGTAGCCATTTGAATTTGTAAAACCAATGACTAAACAATATTAAATTCCAACGGTACAATTCGGATATAGAATTGGGATTTTAAGTTTTTCTAATTCAAGTTATCAAGTCAAGAGACCAATGTTATTAATGAAAATACAAAAGATATCAATATCATTTGAACGTAGAAACTCCCTAAGATTCTTTAGGTAAATTAATCATCTCATTTTCTATTGTACAGATCTATGTTAAGCGCTTAAGCATTTCATAATTGATTTAATCTAAGCTCTTTTGAATTTATAGATTAAATACAAATATATGCATAAACAATATTGTAATTATTGATGTCAAAATTGATCACATCAACAATAGACATCAAATCACAAAGGGAATACAATATAAAGAATTGGAAGTTCAGAATGATCAAACAACTCCATCGTTGATGTCTTAGAATTTAGTTAGAAATTCTAATGTACTAAATTTAGTTTGAAAAAATATTTAGAAATTCTTACTAAATTTAGTTTAAAAAAAATAGTTAGAAATTCTAACTAGATTTGGTGTTTTTTTTTTTTTTTTTTAAAGAAGAATTTAGTTCTAAATTATTTTGGTACAGTTATTATCAACATGTCAGGATACAAGATCCATGAAGTAATCTATCTGCCACAATATTATTAATAAAAAAAAAATACAAAAGAAAATGGAACCAATAATTTGATAAGAAACAATAATTTACTTTCAACTTTCAACTATGCTAATCGGATGTATATATTTAATTCCATAACAGTAGAAATCTTCGAAGAAAACAGCTTCATGTGCACCTTAAACGAAATGCATTTTATTTTAGTTATATCAAATTCCAACTTAGTTGAATTTATTAGTTGAAGCCATCCAATCTTCACTTCACAATATGGAAAGGTTGTTGATGATTACTCTGTCACAAACTTAAAAAAACAAATTAAAATAAAATTAGAATACTAAAATTGTTAGTGCTTTGCCATGAGAAGTGCAATAAGTGTTAGACTTGAATCAGAGATAACAAAGCAAATTAATTTTGTTATTGTCTTTGTGGAGTGATCTATTTTAACTCTACATTTCCAACGTTACGATGCAATTAAGGGTAAATTGTACAAACTCCCTAAGGTTTGGCATAATTGCATAAAAATGATAATGTATGGGCAACTCACATTTATCTCTCTTGAGATTCCAAAAACTCAATATAAACTTCCCCTGCCATCAGATAGCCATTGATAAGCAGTCGTTAAGTGCCACTAGATAAGGATCAAATCGTCAAATGACATTAAATCCTATGACTATCTAATTTTTTGATAATTAATATTAATATATATTTTTAATTTAATTGAAAAACATGTACATAATTTTAAAAAATAAAAACAAAAAACTTTCTCTCTTTTCAAGCTGTCTCTCACCTTCTTCTTCCTCTCTCATCTTCTCTTGCCTTGGAGATCGACCGGGTCACTACTGTTAGAGAGCTAGACGATCTCCGATGGAGACCCAAGTGATCATGGCACCTGGGTCTCCAACAATGGGGAACCCATTTTAGGTCTCCATCATGGAGACTTAGAACTGGGTCTCCATCAATGGAAACAGATTGGTGGAGACCTAGTGTTTTTTTATTTTTTTTTCCTCTTTTCAATTTCCTTTTTTATTTTTTTATTTTTTTAATGTCTGGTTCAATTTTCTTATGAATTTCTAGTTGAATTTCCTATGAATTTTCTTGTGGGTCTGGTTGAATTTCCTTGCTAGTTTTTGAATATTTATTTTGAAATTCCTTAATGAATTTGTGATGAGATCTTGTATTGTTGGTTAGTGTTTAGTTGGTGAGACAATGTGGTTGTGGGGATTTTTTTTGGTTGAAGATTTGAGTTGTGAGGTTGATTAAACACGGATGTTATGTTTGAACTAATGAGGAAGAAGAATTTATATTGATGATGATGGATAAATATGTAAATTTATTTGGATTTAAACTGGTGATAATGTTGGTGATGAATTGATTGGATAAAAAATGACAATGAATTGATAGTATGAAAAATGATGAAGAAAATTTGATGGAGTGATGAAGAAGATGATAGGATTTTGTTTAAATGATTTTTAATTATTTATATATTTAATTATTTTTTAAAATTAAAATAATAATATATTAATTTATTTAGGGGTACTTTGGTACTTTTGCTCAAATTGACTTTGATTATTTGTTTTACTTAATAGTTGACTCACTATAGGAGAGATTTGTGCTGAGTTTTTAAAACCTTAAGGAAGGTGAGTGCGAGTTTCCTAAACATCGTCATTTTTGTGTAATTACGCCTAATCGTACCGATAGTATGTGTAATTTGCCCTATAATTAATGATTCTAATTCAATATTTATTTTAATCATGTGAAAAAAAAATCTTAGATTATCTTCAATGCTCTCATGGATTGTGAAAAAATTACATATCACATAGGATAAATAGATATTAAGTTAAAATAAATCTCTTCAATTCAATTATTATTAACATGACTATTAATTTTTAGAGGTTGTGTTAAATAGTAATGTCAACTAATCAACAACTATTTAATTCTAATTTTTAAATTTAATTAAAAGTTTAAAAAAATGGAAGGAAGCATTAAATGGAAAATATGAAAGCATTAAATGGAAATACATTGAGACATTAAATGAAAATACATGGAAGCATTGGAGAATAATTTTTCAATTTGATTATCTATCAAATGATACCTATGCTATGTAGGAAGCAAATCCCTTGACATTGATGACATGACAATTTTTTTCAAAAACACAATTCATAAAAGCATTGAAGATGCTCTTAGGGAATGTGAAGAGGTTTGATAGGGGATAAATAAGGAAAGAAAAAATAGAAAAGAAAAGTGAAGACATTAAATGAGTTGAAAAAGGAGTGGTTATGAATATATCATGAGTGCCATATGCATAGGTGTTGTTGAGAGAGAGTTCGCATAGGAAGCTTTCAGTAGGCTTCCTTTTAGGGCTGATAGTAGACCATAGATTAAAAAAATAAGTAGATACACAGATTAAAGAGATTGCACGGACTACTTGTCAAATAACAAAAGTATAGAAATAGAGAAAGTAAGTGAGTTTTTTTTTTTTTCCTTCTTTTTGGAACGATGGTTTGAAGGAAACGCTATTGAAAAAGAGGAAGTTGTGTATTTAAGAATGCATGAAAAATAAGGCCAAATACTATTCAATGAAATATTTGGAATGGAATTGTATTATTTCTTTCTCTCTCATGAGAGACAGTATGAGAAAGCTAACGAGAGCACCAAAGATCAGTTTGTCTTGGTGTTAGAAATTATAAAACCTCGCCCAGAATAAATAATTAAGCCTTGGGTTATGGGTTGGGTTTTATCCAGGATCCGTAACCTACATCCAACAGTCAGTTTGAAATCAAATAATGGATAATGATGATCAACTGCCAATGTAACGGAAAGTTTTAAAATTTTTTAGCAAATAATTAATTAAATTTATGGGCTACCAATTAGAGAGTAATTGATGGAAAAATGTATATTTTTCCTATCAATTTGAAGGAAGGATTGAAGGAAAAAAATTGACAAATATATATAGATTTATATAACATATATTTTTTCTTCTATTCACTATTAGGGTTTGAAGCCTCATATATATATATATTTATCTATTCTCTATAGTCATTTCTCTCCCTTGAAAACATATATATCATTAAAAAAATATATATATATATCTTCTCCATTAACAAAATAAAACTCTCCAATCATAGCAATATTGAAAATCAAGGCTGATTGTGAATCGGGTAGATTTTCTATCTTTCTTCATTTTTTTTCATTAATATTAGAAACCTTTTGGTATTTTGGACTTGTGTTGTCATATTTTTATGTTTGGAGTTATTTTAAAATAAGAATAAGATTTTATAGAATTTTTAGAAGAAATAGAGACTTCTGGATCATTTTGTTTCCTAGTAGACCTATAAATTTTGTGTAATTGTTTGAATAGGCAAATGAAGGTATAAAATTATGAAATTCGGTGTGAATACTTCTTAGGATGTTAGGTTATATTTTCATAATTTCGTGGTCATGATAAATATGTAATTAATTATGAATTTTTGTTTACTCCTGACTCAGTGAAATAAAAATTTGGACAGCACTGAACTAGGTTGAATCTTGAAATTTTGGACATGCGATTGATGTTATTTTGTTGTCATTAAATTTTTGTATGAACCAATATAAGTCATCTATAAACCATTAAAGTTTGAAGGGTTTTTATTGAGTGGTTTATTTTTTAAAAATTCGGATATCAAGGGTTGTTCAGTTTCCAAACTAATATCAATACAACCTTGGTTTGGATTCGGATGTTTAAGTCGATAGGTTAACAGTGGTATTTAAGATTAGAAATTTTTATGACATTTGTTCTAAGTCTTTAGAACATATATATGCATTTTCCCGATGATTGGTCTTATATACAATTTATTAAAAATGGAGAAAATGGGCTACATCAGTGAGACAGCATTGACAGTAAAGGATTTTAATGGTATTTGGACTTAGATTAATTTATTAAGTTACAATTTCGTATAAATTTATGAGTTTCGTGATGTGATTTTAAGTTAATAAGAGGAAGTAAATTCGCAAAGTTATTTCTATGTTGGGATAAATGAAAGAGAAAAGTAAAGCTTATACATTGCTTTAATATATAACATGTTTAATTTCAAAAATACTTTAATTCTCATTTTAAATAATCAAATGAAATCTTGAATTTTTCAATGTTGTTTTATTATATTATATTTAAATGATTTTGCGTCCTCAAATATATGTTTTATGTACATTATTCAATTGTATTTAAAGTATTGTCTTCCTATTTGAAAAATGTGATATGTTATGTTTTATTAAAAGTATCCCTCCATATTTGAAACGAATGATATGTATTTTAATCGTAATTGTAACAAAACTGTTTTGGCTCATTTGTCCGTAGTTCATTTAATTGTAATGGCTTGGGCACTATGATTACAGGTGTCATAATTGTATCATATTGATCCAACTAGAATATTTATTATTGCGCAACATTAATTGTATTAGCCCTGCACCAAGATTATAAGTGTAAATTATATTGGTCACACATCGAGATTATAGGTGCTAATTATATTGGCCCTACACCGAGATTATATATGCTAATTGTATTGATCCCGCACCGGGATTATAGGTGTAAATTATATTGACCCCACACCGGGATTACAGGTATAAATTGTATTAGCCTCATACCGGGATTACAGGTGTGAATGATATTACGTGACAAGAACCACTTTCATGTTTGTTTAAATTCATAGATGCAATGTTTTCTGTTATTTTGACTTCGATTTAAATAATGAATATTTTATGTATCGTATTGTTAAATTTTTTATTATTTTAGTGACTTCGATTTTGAAAATTAAATGTTTTCTATATTGTATCATTAAATGTTTTATTGGTATTGCTATATTTGTTGTTTTTCAATTACTATAAAATTACAGTTTTATTCTAACTGTAAAGCTACTCTCTAAAATCACAATATATCATTCTGATTATATACTATATTGTAATGTATAATGTTTACATATTGAGTTGATGGTTAACCTTCCGTCTCTTCTATTTTTACAGATTAGTAAGCATTATTTGTCTTGAGAGACGACTTCGAGTAACTGATGTCTCTTAGAGATGGATTTTAGTTTTGCTATTGTGGTGATATCTCTTCATATTATTAAAAAATCATTTAAGCTTGTTTCATTGGTTAGGACTCAAATGTAAGAATGAATTTTAAATGTTCATAGATTTGAGTTGTTTAAGATTATTATTGAGGTATTGAGAAAAAATTATATTATTGAGTTAAATATTTTATGGATTTCATTAATTGAGTTTTAGTTTTGGAGATTTAAGTGATTGATTGAACGTTACGTTATATTGATTTTTATGGCAAATTAAGGTTTTACAGCCAAAGTCGTTGACATCAGTTAAAACTGCCCTAGCAGTTTATGGCAAAAATATACATTATTTAAGCGATAATGGAATGTTGATATATAGATGATGAAATTCTACTTCTTCTTCAGAAAATATATAAAAACACAAATCAATTTCTTTAGGCACTTACATTAAGAATAGAGTTTGCTTCCCTTTACTATGATTGCTTACCAGACCTGTAACATTGTTTATTTGATCCTACTGTAATTGAAAGGTATGTACACCAATATCTCCCATCTTTTATTTGATGTCAGTATTCCACTATTTTACTATGTTATTGTTTGATTTATGCCTGAAAACCAACATTGTTATCAGAGCTTTCATATAATAGTGCTCTATCTTATTTTTCTTGTTTTTAGTTTCACTACATTTTTATTCTATGACCTTAAATTTTGAAGTATGAGTTTTATAGGGTGTTAGAGACTTTAAAAATGCATGAAAGTGAGCATAGACACCGATTATTGAAGTTTTGTTTAACTTGAATTGGTTAGGAAATCAAAAAACTTCAAAGACTAATATGTTGAATGAACCCATAACTCTTCTTTGAATATTAATGTTTTAATTTGTTTTCTTTTCAATGTGATTGATACACCATTGGATAGACCTCAAAAAGAGTTTTCTAACAATATATCATATGATCGATTTGGATGAGAAATGAGAGAAAAAAATGCCTTTAAAATTTGATTAAAAATACTGAAATCTAGAAACAAGTTTTGAAAAGTCGAAAATGATGAACAGTAACTAGGGACACTTATCACGTTACAAGAGGTCCAGACTAGGCGACGTGGTTGGTTGAAATAAGGCCATGTAATGAGACACATGTCAATGTCTAGAGAGTTAGCATAACATGTGACGTGGCCCAATGAAATCAAGCCAGGTATTACACGATGTGGCAACTTCTAGAGCGACCACATGTCTAGGTTTTGAATGAATGGGATGTTGCCACATGTAACTCGATGTGATAGTTCATTATAATGTCTAGGGAGCGAGTTGAGTGATGTCGTAATTCATTATAATGCCTGTCCAAGTTGGACTAAGGCAACAACTTGCAAACGGCGAGCTAGCCATTGCATGTGAATCAAGTTGAGTTGGACAAAGTAGGAGCTCACATGGGATGAGTTGGACGAGATGGGATACGAGCTCGTAGCTCGAGCTGGACTAGGTAGTAGGCAGTCCGTTATTTTTCAAATGGGATCATAAGTTAATTATAATGGAATGGACTTGGAATTAAGATATTTGATATATCATGTGTTCTAAGCAGAGATCTCAATTATAGGTGAAGAGGGTGCAGCGAGTTGAAGGAGGCACATAAGAAGTGATTTTCTATGAAGTGGGAAGCAAGTAGTGAGTGTGAAAAAATATATATATATATTTTAAATATTTTTCAGTTATTTTGCAAACTTTTGATACATTTTCATTGCTTGTTTTTTTTTTTTAGCTTATCAATGATTTTATGGTTTAGCATGAAAAGAAATAGTTTATATATATATATATATATATATGTGTGTGTGTGTGTGTGTGTGTGTGATGGCATGCATCAATTTATGTTTATAGAATGAAAGAGAATTTAATTTGAATTATAGAAAGAAAAAATTTTCAAAGACTAGTGGACAGTCCAAATTTATAGACAGACTTTGTAGCTTCAGACCCAACCGGTATATCCCACTGTGTATGGCAAGTGGTGGGAGGGCTAGTCCTATTAACTCTGGAGGGACTGAGTCTGTCAGAGTCGAGTCAGTCGAGTCACCTTCTACACTTGTGAGGTATTATCTCGCTATGCGATATGCGATGTAGCATTCCACCACGTAATAGTGAGATGTCTTTGTAGATTTGTCATAGTGTGCAATGCTAGCTTTTACGTCTCGTGACCCCCTACATTGAGCGGAGCTAGTCCGGCCACCTTTATGGTTGTAGCTTCCCTTGAATTTCCCATTAATGCATTTTAGACAGAAAAGTATATCATTAAAAGCGAATTTTAGAAAGAAAATGCTTTAGAAATATTTTAGAAATTATGAAATATTTTAGCATTTTATGAAATTAATCTAGTAAGAGTTTTTGAACCTTCATAGCAAATAAAACACAAATTTTAGAAATAATTTTTTTTTTTAAAGAAAAAGGTTTTTGCAAATGTTTTTCGGGAAGTAAATTTCATAAAAATTAGTTTAAATATTTTTGGTTTCATGTTACAAAAACCCCCCAGGTGTAGGAATAAGAGATCAAGGTACCAGTTCACCTCGTTCAGATTAGATGGGCCAGACGATCGACGATGCTGTATAGTCTCTTTTGAAATTATTGTGACTTGGATATCAAGCATGGGTTGTGCATATTTTCGATTGTGAACAAATTTTGCATAATTCTTTATATTTAGATGACACATGCATGTTTTAGATGTTTGCATAATTGCAATATTCTTAATTATATTTTGAAAATTTATTCTGAAAAATGATATGAGATTTTATAAAGTATGATTTATATGTTTGTAAATCATTAATAGTTATGAGTTTGCTCCATGGCATCTTTTTAAGTCATGTTAGTTAGACTTTAGAAGAGTTTCGTGGGGTGCCTGGCAAGATCACTGGATTCGTTAGAAGAAACCCGGGTCGGGTCCTGTTAGTGGTGGTTTTGTCCCGCCCAGTTATATGTTACCGATCAGCGTACCCAAACTGTGCATGTGCTGTGTCAGGGGTGTCTGTCACTAAAAGCGAGAGGGACTATATCAGTTAGTCCTATTTAGTGTGTTGTCCATACACAAACTGGGTATATAAGATAGCTAGCTTTATATGAGCGATGGATAATTCCGCTCTCACCAGTTTGAACAACGCCAAAGTCAGGGCACAAGGCCTAACTGGCCGAATCCGGGCTGATCTATACTTAGGGTACTACGTGGTATTCAGGCACTAGCGATTGGTTTGGTCCAATGGAAAGATTATTCCCACCTACCTGTTGAGTTTTTAAAAGAAGTTTGAAATGGAAAGTTACAATCCCACATGGAAAAGAAACACTCTACTTTTTAAGTATATAATAAGGACAATATGGTTAAATTGTTGAATGGCCAACAAGGCTTATATGGGCCTTGTTGGAGCTCCCCACATATATATACTATATATATATATATATATTTAATTATCAAAAGATGGGCCTTGAGCCTTGGGCTCTTGGGCTCGGGCTCCCTTTAGGTTGAGTCCTGGCCTGTCAGCCAACCTTTGTTTTTTTTTTTAATTTAATTTATATACTAATTTTTATTTTCAAAATTTGAATTTAAATAAAAATTCAAAAGTTGTAATTTGAATTTAAATCAAATTCAAAAATCGTGTTGATTCTGAAAAATCACACTGATTTTGAAAAGTTGTGTCCTTACACAATTCTATTAATAAATAGTCTTATTCAGTTGTTAACATGATTAATCTTTGAGTTTTGTTAGTTTTTAAACGGTCATTGTAGTTTGTCTGACTTCTGGGTTGCATTGCTTCAACACGGAAGAATTAATAGTTGAATCCTGGGGGCAGTCTTCATTCGTCCTTCAAGCAATCGGAAGGGGAGAAATACTGTCTTAGGACATTGCACACTCACTGCAAGCCTTTATCATCTTTGATCGGTTTTCTGTATATAAGTCAGTCGATATTAATTCACTTCTGTTTCTTTTAATGTTCGTCTACTGTTATTATTATTTTTTTTCCGTGTATTATATTTGTATTTAAAATTGATTGATTGTTGTTTCCAACACTACCATACAACACCAAGTGGTGGGTTTGGTTCACCTATCTTACTGTGATGTGAGCAATTTTTTCATCTTTATATTAGTAGCTCTTTCTCTCCTTTTTGGAATAGAGATCCGAACATTACCTCTTAATCCTACTTTAATTCGATCTTGACAAGGCGGTCAAAAAAAAAAAAAATACCGTCAATATTTATTTTAAGAAGTTGAAATTATTATTATTATTATTTTTTGAAGAAAGTTAAATACTAGTAAGAAAAGATAGGCTAAAGTTTGATGTTGAAAGTTCTTTAATTTCCAGTGGGATCACGTGTTTGAAAATTGCAATGGCAAAATGTGGGTGTGACCAGAGTAATTGTACTTATATGTGACATTTTTAAGAGACATATCGGACGTAATAATGAATGACATAAATGGTTTTCGTATTGTTATTATTAAATTAATATTTAAAATCATAACCACTCATTTTTATCATAAGGGCAAATTGCACTCTCTTTTAAGTTTGGCATAGTTACATAAAAATGACGGTATATGAGAACTCACACTAAGATTGTCTAAGATTTCATAAATTCGGTGCAATCCTTCCCTATCATTAATCAATAACAATTAAATCCTAACGGTTAATGATCAAAGATTAAAAAAACAATAAAAACTAAAATATCCTTCAAATCAAATTTAAAATCAATATTTTATTTATAAAATATAGTAATTAAGACCAACATTTTTGAATTAAGATACAAAATAATTTTTTTTAAAAAATTTAAAAAAAGTATTGTTCCCTTCTTATCATCTTCTTTATTTATTTATTATTTTATAGTTAGAACAAGTTCAAAGATCAATTAGGATTAAACAAGATTTAATTTTAAAATACAATTTCGAGGAGCGACTTTTATACGGGAGGGATCAATCTATATCATAACAAAATGTGAGGAGACAACCCACATATTTTTATACGGTGGGAGAGAGTATTTATTTTCATCGATGGTGAGATTGAAACAAGCACCAAAAGCTCCAAGTCAATGGCATTATCACCACGCCACCAACCAACCCTTATTTTCTTTATCCTTGTCTCCCTTATTCTTCATCTTCATCATCTCTCCACTTCATCATCATCTATATCATCCATCAACTTCATCATCTCCATCATCCTCTTCATCCATCATCTCCCTTTTTAATCATAAATCAACCCGTTCACATCAATTTATTATCAACTTCAATACATCAATTAAAAAAACCCGACATCAATTTAATTAAAAACCCAACATTACTTCTATTATTTTAAAAAAAAAAAAAAAACCATCATCAACCTAGAAACTCTTTAAGACCTAGATGATTGTAGATATCAATCCAGATTTGAAACCGAACATCAATTTTATTATTATTATTACTATTATTTTAAAAAGAAAAACAAAAAAAAAGGCCAACATCAACCTAGAAACTCTTCATGACCTAGATTATTGTTGATATCAACCCAGATTTTTAATTAAAAACCTGGGTTTTTAATTGAAAACCCAACATCAATTTAATCTTTTTTTAAAGGAAAAAAAACCAACATCCACCAGAAAATTCACATAAACTAGATCACATAAAATCACCCAGATAGTTCATGTTTTTAGTCAATCTTGCCGCTCAAAATTACAACACACAGTTTACTATCTTCATCCTTTATTAGAAATACTTGGCAATTAGGTTATCTGCAAAAATTTTGAACCACTATTGCATTTTTTGTTGAAAAAATCTATAGAGTTTTCTATCAAAGCAATGCCAAAAACTACACTGTCATGGTAAAGAAAACCCATAAACACCACCATTACAAGTTCCAAGAAGCTTAAAGAATATAGAAAACACTAAACCCACCTGGTTCTTTCTAATCAAAGACACAAAATGGGAATCATACTCTTACATTCGGCAAACGATCCAAACCCCAAACCCCTGTCGAGAAAATCAACGACTCCACCCACCCACCCGACCCACAACCCACCACCAACACAACACCAATGACCTCCCCTCCCTCTCTTCCTCCTCCAAGGCTTGGCTCGACTTTCTCCGAAGGGACCACACCTCCAACTCTTCCAAAACTCACACTGTCAGCTCCTGACCGCCGGCAAAAAAGGAGCAAAATTATGAGCGCCCCATGATTGGGTCGTCGCTTCCTAAGCATCTAACTGGACCGGCCAACGATGATAACAGAGTCATGATTCAGCCACCACAGCCTCCTGTGGAGTCGGTGGTGGAGGATGACGACGAGGAGAAGAATCGATCTCCATATCTGGTTGGAGACCGTCTCCAATCCAGATCTTTTATTTTTTTAAATCAAAATTTATTTTATTTTTTTATTATTTTAAAATATATAAATTTATTATTAAATTATTTATAATTTATGGATGGATCATTTTACCCTTTTGACGATGATTGACTAACAATTGGTCGACAGCAGAAAAAGTTTGTGTTGATTTTTTCGAAATTCAGGTAACCTCGATGTGTGTTGAGTTTTTCGAAACTCAGACAACCTCAGTGAAAGTTTTTTAAATATCGTCATTTTTATGTAATTATACCAAATTTTAAGAGGGTCTGTATAATTTGCCCTTATTATAAATTTTGGGATGTGACTATGCGGACCTGGGTTGAATGTCTAGTGATCTGATCTGATTGCATTACAATAATTGCATGGACAATAAATCTATTCATATTTACATGTTAATTATCATGAAAATTAAATATAAAATTGAAAGGTATCTGAATGCATTTTATTTAACTGATACAGACCTCCTTGAAAACTTTCGAAGATAATTAAAATTTTATTTATGTTAAAAGTCAAAATGAATTTATATATATATTAGAATATGTTTAATAATTTCCACTTTAATGATCTATACATTAACTATGAATCGAAATTCAAGAACTATGCGGATAATAGTTGTTGGTAGTTGAATATCTTTCCACTATTGTTTTCTTTTTTGTTTTTGTTTTTTTTTTTTTAAACTTCATACACCAATAATGATAATATTGATATAGTTAAGACTCATGTTTCTATATACATTCGAATTTTCTTTTCTTTTTTGTCGACATCAGGAAACGGTCGACCCAGAGATTCTGTGGTCCAGACTACGAACGAGGTAATTAAGTGATATTAAAGGTAATAAATTTGTAGTGAATGGAGTTTAAGGTTGGTGCAATGCAATAAAGGTGAGGGAATGTTGGTCGTGGTAGCTAGATGATATCAATGGACATGCAGTAAAGAAAGGAGAGAGGAGAATGAATGCGAACGTAAGGATTTTTACGTGGTTCGGTGACTGCACCTACGTCCACGGGTCACTATGATCTGATTCCGACAGAATGACGGTATACTAGCGTGCTTAAGATTGTATATACAGTAAAAATCTCCTCTATTTATAGAGAGAGAGAGAGATACAAAGGAGTATAAAATACGTTACAAATCATGACTGTTTTCAACTAACCTGACACAAACCATGTGGTATTTATTGTAAAGATAATCATTATTCTCTTCATGCACACGCTGCATTAAATGCACCAGGAGAAGTCTTCTCCTTATTAAATGCGCAGCCATCGCATTGAATGCTCCTGGGTAATTGTGTAAGTGGCGCCGGCGAGAAATTTGGGAATTAGGTAATCTGATGACTTGCTGCAAAAGATATCATCTGGTGCGAGCTCCTCAGCTCGACGGTCTGTGCGAGCTGAATAGGTGCTGAGGTGGATCGGGGATGTGCTCAGAGTGTTACGCGAGCTAGCGATCTTGGTGACCTCGCGAGCTCGATGTGGCGACCTGAGGATTGGGCCTTCTGGGCTTTCGCCCCTGTTCACATTTACTGGGCTTTTATTAGCCCATTTGTCCAAGTCAAGCAAACGGGCATAACATTTTTAATGTTAGTTGTGGTATGAAAAATATAACCTAAATAATTATAAACTAGATGTAGACATTCAAATTTGCACTTTAGAAGGTCATATGTACTATATACAGTCTTATGAAAGAACTAATACTAACATAAATTGTGTTAATTTGACTCCATATTTTGTGACATTTAAAGGGTAAAATTGAACGCCCACATGTAGTTTGATAGTGATTTAGGTTCGATTAGTCATATCACAACTAGTATTATTATTTTTTTTAAAGTGCAAATTCAAATGCTACTGTATTTTTGCAAATTTAGACCCGATAGAATAGAAAAAATATTGTATTACACGTTATGGCTCATATAATTTTAAATATTCTAAATTGGTTCTAATTGAAACTTTAACCACTAATACATATTTACTTTCCCTTGTTGAAATTAAATTGAGTGTTTTAAAAGCAAAATAAAAAAAGTGCATTGTACTGGAAAGGACAAAAGACATACAGTATAAAGTTTGATATTACTAGCCCTTACTATTCAAACTGTATGGATCCATTTATAAATAAATCGTGGTAGTTGGTAGAACTCTTATTGATATGTTATTGGTGCAAATTGTAGAGGTGCCACAATGAATCATTGTTTTGTAATTACTGATAATTGCCTATAGATAACTTGCAAAGTAAACGCAATATCCTTGAGTAGAAATGGTTAAGTATATCTCTTAACCTAAAAAAGATTAAGGGTTCAAGTTCCACCCTTGTTTTGTTAAAACATTAAGTGTAGATGTAAGTTTCTTTTTGTAGGAGTAAACATCTCCTGAGTGTGAAAGTAGTCATCCATGCCACACCTACGGTTCTCTAATCTTGTTCC
Source organism: Litchi chinensis (assembly GCA_019925255.1). Classification (NCBI taxonomy): domain Eukaryota; kingdom Viridiplantae; phylum Streptophyta; class Magnoliopsida; order Sapindales; family Sapindaceae; genus Litchi; species Litchi chinensis. The sequence continues at coordinate 20,629,855 of CM034475.1, forward strand.
AACCAGTGTTGTAAATATCACCGATTATCGATAATTTTTCGCTGATGAATTGCTAACCAACATGCTGATCCAATAACTTTTAAATCGAGAGTTCTACTTGTCGGAGATGAGTAATTGATCGAGTTGACTGAATAATCTATCCAACTAAGGAAAAATTGGCCATAAAACACTCAAACACCACAAAAAATCCAACAACCACCAAACCAAAAAACACATAATCATCGCCAAAAAATCCAACCACCATAAATACAAAGAAACATACTTGAGACAACAGTAGAGGAAAGTGTAGAGGAGTCGAGGCCATTGTCTTCGTTGTTCATCATCATCACCCTTACTGCATACGATGCACCTAAACAAAAGAAAATGAAAAGGAAAAGAAGAAGGGAAAATGAAGAAGCAGTTGGCGGCGTACCTGATTCGGCGATTGACGTAAAAAAAATCTTATGAGGGGGAGAGAGGCATCCTAGTTGAGAGATAGGATACTGTGAGAGGGAGAGAGCAAGCTAATGATGCTATGATATGGGTTAGTGTAAATATATATAATGGAAAATTACACAAACACCCTTAGGTTTGATAAAATTACAATAATGATTAAGTTTTGGCCTCGATGTTTAAAAAAAAATATTAGTTTACATCATCAAATTTCAAAAAATAATAATTTTCCTCTAAAATAATACTCATCGATTAATCATCGAGTAATTGATAAATTGTTAACCGCTACCTCATTGGTTGACTATCGATTAATGATTTTTGCAACCTTGGTACCAACCAATTAACGACCTTTTCTAGTTAATGACTTTTGTAAGAGTTCAAAGATTTCAATTCACTTTTATGGACTTTACAAAGTTGTGAATGATTTTTATAGACTTTCATAGAGTTCATTTTAAAAGACTTTCATAGATATTAATAAACTTTTATTCACTTCTATAGAGTTTCAATCTAAACAACTTTCAATTTAAACATATATTAACTATGAATCAAGATTCAACAACCATGTAGGCAATAGTTATTGGTAGTTGAATATCTTTCCACAATTTTTTTTTTTTTTTTATGTAATTTTTTCTTAGTCTTCATACGCTAATAATATTGATATAACTCAGAAGTCATGTATACTATGTACAGTTTTATGAAAAAACTAATATTAACATACATTGTGTTAATTTTAATGCATGGTTTGTGATTTTAAAGTTTAAATTTTAATGTCCACATGTAGTTTGATAATAATTTAGGTTCGATTAGTCATACCATAACAAATATTTTTTTTTAAAAAAGTGTAAATTCAAATGCTATTATATTTTTACAAATTTTGACATTGATACAATAGAAAATGTACCGTTGTGGCCCATTTTTAAATATTCTAAATTGATTCTAATTAAAACTTTAATCATTAATATTTATTACTTTCCCTTGAGAAAGTAAATTGAGTGTTTTTAAAAGCAAAATTAAAAAGAGTACATTATACTTGAAAGAACAAAAATCAATATAAAGTTTGATGTTACTAGTCCTTACTTTTCAAATACTTTGCAAACTGTGCGAATCCATTTCTAAATAAAGCGTGGTTGATGGCTTTATGGAATTTTGGTGGAACTCTTGATATATTAGAGATGGAGAGAGGTCACAGTGAGTCATTGCTTCATGATTAATGGAAATTGTTTATGGAAAGATAACTTGCATATTGCAAGGTAGGAGGGAGATAAACTCATTGGCCTTTTCAATGATTTAATAATGTATTAAGAAGATGGGATGGGTCAGTAATAAAAGACGCGGAAAGAAACAGTCCACAAGTGCCATGACCCTCCTCAATCAATAAAAATATTTTATATTTTGTAACAATTTAATTTATATTAATTACTTACATTTTTACCAATCTTAGGTCACCTATTCGAATTTAGATTCTAATTCCTACATGTTAATACATAAATCATACCTCATTATTGATTATTCTGTCATAATTTTATATGTATTTATATATATATGGTTTTGAGTTAATGTTTATGAGAATTAAAAGTAATTTCTTGCCACTACCAAAAAGTTATCTCCATGCCATTTGTTTAATAAAATTTTTAATTATTAAAATATCCATGCATCATATTTATGAAAAAAAAAAAAGAACGTAATTGGACAATTACAAAAATGTCCTTACAAATATTAATACTCTTACAAAATATTTTTATTTTGCATTTTATTATTCTTTCCACAACTCTTTTACACTTTATTATGAATAGCCCGTGGAATTATATTTCTTCATATATAATCATTTTTGTCAATACATAATCAAATTTTCTTTAAACAGATGATTTTATTACATATAAAATTTTCATTTTTCAAAAAAAAAAAAAGAATATATATTTTGTATATATGTTTATTGTTTTATTTTATTCACAAAATCGATGTTTGTTTATACATTAATTTTTAACACCACTATAGGCGATGTCTAAGTTTGATTTTAATAACTTGTTTTTTTAAAATTAGTACATTTAATTTGCATTAACTTAAAAGTTAAAATTTTATTTTAGCCCCCAAAAATAAAAATTCTTGCTGCACCACTAAGTGATAGTGTCTCACACTTACACCTCAAATGTCAAAAATTCGAGTAATCTTCTCCCCATCAAAATCCTGTATTTACAGTTATATTTCAAAAAGTAATAATTTAAGAGTAACATCTATTATGAAAATCATATCCAACAACGGGAAAAAATTAACACTCTTCTCAATCACCAAAGGTACGAAATATCTCCAACGTAGTTATTACTATCGCACTTCTCGTTGCAGTAGACAACCACCTTGATTAAATCCATTATTCTAGAATTCAATGAAAAAATATTAGTTTTAACATTTTCACCGTATTGACAATGATAACATGTCATCATATCACAATTAGTTGTCAACTTGTCATGATTTTCATAGTGACTATGACAAGGTGGAAATTTATCACAGTCAATCATGACAAGATAACATCTTATCATGGTCGTCCCACCTGTTACAAGAAAATTACGTCTTAACCTATAGTGATGGGGACCCGTCATGATTTCACTCTTGAATTCAAAAAAATCTCGTAAAACTCATAGAACTCATGCTAACTCATCTCTTGACTCATCTCTTGAGTTCATAAAGATGTCATGAAAATTGCTATCTTTCAAATTGAAATCTACATTTATTAAAAACTTTTTACAAAAATTCTCGTATATCACATGATTGCCTTATAAATTAAATTTTAACAAAATCGAAAATTTATATATTTTTCGTGTTGAACCTTGTACTGAATATATAAAATATTCATAAAATATTTAAAAAAGATTTTTCATTTATAAAACTATTCTTGAAACACATTTAAGAAATATGGTTAATTAAAAATAATGTAAACTAATGTGAAATGTTTCTATTTAAAATAATCCATCTAATGATTTATTTTGTAATCACCATATGACCATTCTCACGATGTACAATAATCTTCACGCACCTGCAATGAATACCTGAAAAAATGAGTTTTATAAAGAGTGAACACTAACGTCCAATGAGTGGATATAATACTTTTTAAAAATAATATTTCTAAATAAATAAGAAATCATTCTCAATGATTTATACACAATCATATTTGAAAATAAAATTGAATTCAAATCTCGAGTCATAATAAACAACAAATATCTGCATGAATCATTTTTTTATAACTTTAATAAAATATAATATGAAATATTATTTGTATAAACTTATCTAAAAGTAGTAAGAAATTATTCTAGATCCGCTTTATAAAATGTAAACTAGAAAACTATTTACATCTGATAACATAACATAATGTGTGTGTGTGTGTATAATTTCTTACTAAATAATTTACCAAAATTCCTTAAATAACTCATCAAATCTGCTTTACAAATAATTTCATATCCTTTCCAAAACTCTTTTCATCAAACATCCTATAACATTTTGAAAGCACTTTTCTTAAAATCTTTTATGTAAAATTGATATTCTGAATCTCTTTTATTACTAATCAAACTCAATAGATAACATTTGTAATATAAAAATCTACACCAACTAATATCTCGGGAATTTTATTAGATATGGTGGAGATAATAAATATCAATGTAGAGTGAGGGATAATATCTGTCATACACAGTAGAAGACATCGTCACACACACAGAGCAAACATAACATCTGTCATACATGTGCTGAGTGATTCAATGACTTACACATGTGTAGCCTGATCATTAAAGGGAATGATACTGCCTTGGTATTCTGAAAACAATATTACTTCAATTTCAAATCTTAAACAATCCCTATATGTAAATATACGTAATTCTTTTTTTGAATATACATATGATTCTAAATAAATAATTTTTTCAAAGCATGAATCAATAATCATTCTCAAAACATAAAATAAAATTATTTAAAATATTATGAACATTTCTTATAATAAACTCAAACTAAAAGCATAAAATTCTAACTGAAATTTCTAATACGAATACATAGCAAATTATCAAGACAAGCGTGAAACATAATTGACAAACCAAACACGTTATTTAAAAGAATAAAGATTTCATTTATAATAAATAATAAAAATTGAAATATAAATAATCATAATTAAATAAATTTGATTAAAAATAAAAATATCCACTCACATGGTTCCATAGCTTGTATTTTGGTATGATACGAGTTCCCGACTAATTCCTCATAATATTGGATCTATTCTAATAACACATTAAACTCGATTTAGAACTTACCAAAAAATTAACTAATTTTTTGGATTTCAAATCCTGTTAAAATAAAATTATTTATCTAGATAACTTAGACATCTAAATATTTTGTTCAAGTATCTTGAATTTCTTCTAATTCTCCCAAATATATATATAAAGCCACACCGCCTCTGTTTCTCTCTTTCAATTTCACACCCATTTTGTCTTTTTCTTTAATGTCCACTGACTCATGCAGGGCACCCACTTTTTTGCTTTCTTTTTGGCTTTTGATCTTTGCATGCTACACGTGCCATTTTGACTATTGCTTTTTAAAGGGATAATCCCAATTTTCCCTTGTAGTTTGATGAAATAGCCAATTTCCCCCCTGTAGTTAAAAAATCATTTGAAAAAAATGAATGTCAAGAGGGAAATTAGCTATTTCATCAAACTACAAGGGGGAAATTGGGATTATTCCCTTTTTAAACAACACGTCATTCATTCATTTGTTTTCTTTGCATGAGCGTACACGAAACCATTTACTACTTTTTTTAAACGAATGGGTGCCTTTAGAAATAAATGGGGGTGTATCCAAAACATAGCTACCTTAACATTATTTGGGCTTGCACTTAACAATTAAATTTTTGTTGAAAAATAACCCATTTGGGTTGACCTATTTGAGAAATACGCCTTTTATTTTAAAGCACAAGAAATTGACATTTTGAGGACGAAAATGCCCTCGACTTTGGGATTGTGTGAGGGTGTGTCGCTCTTAACCAAATAGTGACTCTGTGTCTCTCTATTCCTAATGTGTGCCTTGTCTGTGTGTTGTTGAAAACGAAGCAACCTTTGAAACCAAAGCAACGTGTCCTCAACGGTGCAAATCTGCCATTACGGACCTCAACCCTCGTTCCGAGCGACGCACCCACCGGTTTTTTGTGTCTTTTTCCGTGAAAGAAACTCCATTTCGAACCATCATACTTTAGACCGCATCACTGTCCCTTGTCAGCGATTGATGCCCACCACACACGACCTAAATCCTAATGCCGACCCACCCAATGGTCATTTACTCTCTCTGTCGAAGAAACTAATATACCGAAAGTAGAAGAAGAAGCAGAGGACAGAAGAAGAAGGAAGAAGTTGAGGGAAGTTGAGGGAAGAAGAGGGAAAAAGGTGAAGGGAGAAGAGGCAACAAGTTGAACGTCAGTGAGAGACGCGGGATGCCTGTCAAAACTACATGGTAAAAACACATTGCATTTAGTTGATGTTTTTATTCTATTAGTGGTTGAATGTTATTTGTAGCATAAAATGTTTTTCGTTGTTAAGATTGTTGTGTTTCTGCTATGAATGCTGGACACGATTGGTTGCATGGTGTCGTTTATAGGTATGGTCAACGGGTGAGTTAATTAGAGACAGTGAGTTTAGTTTATGATGGATACTCGCGTGGTTGTGTTGGTTTCCATAATAGGGATAGTAGTCAGTTGTAAACAACCCCACCATTGGGACTCCAATTTTAAGGTTTGGAATCGTAACTTGGAGGTGGGGATTCCGAACTTGCATGTTGAGATTTGCAATCATTAGATTAGAATACTAATGTAGTTAAAGTTGAAACAAACCTCAAAGATGGGATTCCAAACCTTCAAGTTGGGTTTGTCAATCTCCTGGTTGAGATTCCCAATCTTATTCGGGATTTCCAACCTGGAGGTTGGGAATCCCGACCTAAGGTGAACATAAATTTGGAAGTGGGGGTTGAAACCGAACTTACAAGTTGGGATTTATAACCTTTGGGTTAATATATTATATTATTGCGGACTTAAGTTGAAACCACAAGGAGAGGTTGGGAAGATAGAGTTTGGGATTCCCAACCTCTATCTTCGACCTAACTTGCTTTACATTAGGAGTTCCAATCTATTCTCAACCTGGATGTTGGAATCTTAACTGCGAAGTTTGGATTCCCAACCTTGAAGTTGGGATCACAACTTCCAGATTGGGATGTCCAACTTTAAGGTTTGGATTTCCAATTTCCATCTTCGGTTTCAGAACCTATAGGTTGGGATTCGTAATGTGAAAATCAGAATTCTCAACCTTAAGGTTGGGAAACGTGTAGGCTCTCAACCTACAGGTTAGGAATCCTCCATGTTCCCAACCTAAAAGGTTGGGTTGAGAGTCCTAGCCTTTCCAACATTCAGAAGGGGAGTACCAACATTTCCAACCTTGAGGTTGGGAATCCCAACGTCCAAGTTGGGATCCCAACCTAGACGTTGGGATTCCCAACCTGGACGTTGGGATTCCCAACCTTAAGGTTGGGATGCAATTTGGGTCCAAGTCCTATGGTGAGGATGCAGAGGTTTGGGTTGAAACCCTAACCTCCACTCTTTTGTTGCAGGGTATTTATCCTTGTTAGGGTTGTGGTTATGGATATGGTATCAATACAATATATGTTGTATTAGAGTTTAGGCATTATTGTTTTGGTAATAAAACTTGAATGGGTTGTTTGATAATTGCAGGTTGAGGGTGATGGATTCTGCAGTTGCATTCAAGATAATGGACTCCGAGCATTTTTCTTCAAAAGTTACATGCTTTTCGAAGGTCGGAGCCGTAAAAGTGATAGAGGAAAAGTTAAGTGAAGCGCAAATGGAGATGTTCAGGAGGTCATGCTTTGGTAAACTGCTGCACATGAAGGACTTGAAGTTTGTTGGGCAGTTAGTGCATAACTTGCTTCTCCGACAAGTGGATTGTGATGATTCGGAGGAGCTGTGGTTTGCACTCCCAAATGACAATATCATTCGGCTCTCAATGCAGGAGTTTTGCCTCATCACAGGGCTTTATTGTGGGCTATACCCATTAAAAGATGGGTCCGTTGATGAATGTACATCCAGTGAGAATTTCAGTCAGCGAATGTTTCCCGGTAGTGGCAAAATTTCAAACAAAAGTGTGGACATCACTTTCAGGGCTGCTTATTCGGACAATGATAAGGACATCGTAAAACTTGCGTTGCTGTACTTTTTAGAGATAGTGTTACTTGGGAAGGATCCAAAGAACTAGATTCTAAGGGAGCATATTCAACTGTTGGATGATATCAATGCATTCAACAAATACCCCTGGGGTCGATGCTGCTATGAGATGACGTTATGTGGCATGAAAAAGGATTTTAAGAAAATAGTTGCCAAGGTTGGAAACCGAAATAAAGGGCAGAAGGACAAGAACAAGAGAGACGCTGCATTCTATTCGTTGTCTGGTTTCCCATATGCATTTCAAGTATGTATGTTGTTATTTTACTTTATGATGCTTCGTAATGGTATACGACATTTGGCAATAAGATTGGGTTTTATATTTTGCACTCATAGGTATGGGCTTGTGAAGCAATTCTGAGAATTGCACAACAATTTGCACTGAAATCCAGCCACTTGCTGCCCCGTATAGTTAATTGGAGTTTTACGGCAATCCCAAAGTCAGGAGAAATTGTTACATTATTTCATCGCTCTGATGTATGTAAATATGTTACCGAGTTTCGTAAGTCAATGTATTACTGAGTTTAATTGAAATTGTACATTAAAGTTGCTGGTTTGAACATTTGTTTTAAACTTACCTTCTAGTTTGAAGTTGTCCCTATGTTGGAGTCGACACATACTGAGGAAAGAGAGGATTATTGCCAACATTTTCGCAACAAGGAGGAGGGTACAGTCCAGGTGGGTTCTGATAGTGGGGCCTCTGATAGTGCTGCCACTAGCGAGAAGGACAACAGTGGCAACGCAACTCGGGTCCCATTTCTGAAGGCACATACTGGGGGAAGACGAGCACATTCTCAGGTACTTTCGCTGTTTGCTTTTATGTGTGCTGTTAGTCACATTATGCAAGTAAACCACCTCACTTTACATGTCCACTGAATTTTATACAGGTTGCCAAGGATAGCAGTAGTAGTCATAGTGAACAATTAAAATCCATCCATAAACAGGTGGAGCAGGTTGGGAAAGACATGATGAAACAACTGCAACATACAAACAAGAACTTAGAAGGAACGAAGTTAAAGGTACAGGAAACGTTTGATATCCTCTACGAAACAAACAAGAAGGTCGATATGATTATGGACTTGTTATTTACAAACAATGTTGATCGAACACGTCCGGAAACACTTGCAGAGAAGGTACATTCCATATATGCCTAGTGTAGGAACTGAGTTTCGTATATGAACATGTACTGATGTCGTTGGAATTTCGATTCGCAGGACAGTGATGAGCAACATCGTGAAGGTAATGGAGACAATACTGGAGTCGAAAGATCAATGCCAGTGGGCGCGGAAACCCCTACAACTGGTACTCATGAGGAGGTGGACAGTTTCGAGGAAAAAATGGCATTCACCGTAAGCGTCCCAACAAAAGCATGGGTATTGTCGCCTGCAGGTGCTTCTGATGCATCCATCAAGATTGTACCACAATCCCAAAGTCGCAGCATAAAGCAAGACAAGGGTGCACAGGTGTCCGGCCCTTTTTCAGGGTTCGAAGGTGCCCAACTAAAAAGGTCAGAAAGGTTGTTGCGTAATCGGGCAGAGGGCAGTGCGGAAGTGAGACACCATTGGGCAGACAGTTTCAGGGGGAAAATTATCTTGGACCCTATTCTGCCTCGGCAACCAATACTAGGGTCGCCTTTGGGTGGTTCGGACACAAGTTTGAAGATTATATCGGAAAAAAAATTTTTCAAAAGAAAGAGAAAAAAGGGTCCATAAATTTCGTCTCAATTTCAGCAAATTGAAGTTGTTCCAAGAAAGCGGGCCAAGTTCTATCCAACTCCTCAACGTTCCGATACGGAACTGGAAGCATTTAAAGCATAGCGCGATGACCGTTCACCGACCGAGTTGTATGGTTCTGACCTTGTTACTGCATTGGTTTTTTTTCCATACTATTAGTTTGGTATGTATTTAACTACTTGTCAACAATGGGGTTATCACTGCAGAACAATGGTGCGTTTGCCAATAGGAGACTGCAATCGGCAGTGGTTTAGGGAGTTGTGCAAACCTAGTGAATGGTTGCAAGATTCGGTGCGTATAAAAAATATGACAAGTAGCTATGTCAAACATAAATATGGACTGTGCGGGTCTAATAGTATGCATTTTCACTCTTTCCAGCATCTGGATGCTGCTTTTTGTTACGTTCGGTGGAAGGCGATGCGGTCCCCTACTAGCAAGATGGAAGCCTTCACGACGACAGATATTTTGTTTGGGGTAAACAAAAGGTTTCTTCAAAAGTAAACGGAGTTCTGAACCTTGAAACGTTTATCACTTTCTAATGGCATTTTTTGTTCCATTTTATGTAGCAACACTTGGTAGGTAAATGGGAGGTATATAGCAAGAAGAAAGCTCTTTGGGCTGATGATGACATATGCATACGATATACAAGGGGGGAGGTGGCTGGCAGAAGACACGGTTCATGGGAGGTGGCTTGTCGTCCGTGGGCAGGACTTGCGATGGTATACTCGTTAATTGGTTGCTTCGCATTTGTTTGAATTAATTGTTATGTTACAAACTAAAACTGATTTGTGGTTCTGTTTCGCTTTTCATGTCGGTAGCTGTACATGCCATTTAATTACAGGGGTGTACATTGGGTCCTCGTGAAAGTACACTTCAAGGAACGAACGATAACCCTGTTTGACTCATTGGGCACCTACGTTCGCAATTGGAAACAGTTTTTGCTTCCCATACAAACAATACTGCCACAGCTCCTTCAAGAAGACTGATCACTACGGAGCAGAGGTGCACATGACTGCAGAATGGTATGTGAGGGAGGGATGGTCCGTGTCTCAGTGCGACGTCACGCCACAACAAGTTCTAGGGTCAGAGCTGTACCATATGCAGCAGTTTTGAAAGAGCATTTATATGTACGTCATGGGCTAACCTGTTACGTTGTCTTCTTTTATGTAAGAGTGGTGATTGCAGGATGTTCATAATCAAGTTGGCCGAACACATGGCGCACGGTCTACCGGTGAACTCAGTCGACAAATCCCTTATACCAGGTTTCCGGGAGCAGCTAGCGCTCGACCTGTAGAAGTGGTCGCAGCAGTTTTTCGAGGTAAGTTGAATATGATTCCTAGTACACTGTTCAGTTTGGCAATGTTGGTTGCAAGGGTAAGATATCATAAAGCATGGGTAAACACGTTGCAGGATATGGTTGCCATAACCGCTTGACAATAAGCAATCATAACTTCTTGAAATGTTTCAGCCTATACTATTGGTTTCCCGTTATGGTCAATGATGATGTTTTCATAGCTGCTATAAATCGTTGCATGCAGGTTGTGTAACTCTGACCAACCTCACCTGAAACTTTGAGGCAAAACAGTGCAAACAGATGCCATTCACATGAGTTGATGTCCTCCCACGCAGAATTTGCCTTTTGTTGATAGGTTCATGGACTAGTTATATTGTTCCACATTTTCTCTGCCTGTTTTATGTATAAAGGTAAGATGCTAATGCCTTAATGTGGACTTTGATGCAGCAATTTAGTTCTTAGAAGTTTCAATGTACTAGCAGTGCAACGGGTACCACATATTTCCTATTTAGGCTGTGTCACAGTGAAAGCCTAGCTGCAGTAGGGGATTACCCTTTTTTGTCTTTGTCACGAGCTACCACAACTCGTTGCTTCGAAGCTTTATGTACTGTAGAGTTAGACAAATTGTAATGATAGCACTGCTGGATGTATTACAGGTTGGAGTTGTTGTTGTTTTGTTGCATGAGCTGAACCAGGATGCTGCAAATACAATTGCAACATTTACGTGCATCATGTTGTATAAATGACATAATGAAATTCTATAAAATTGCATCAAGTTGGAAGTCCTTGAAGAATTGGTTTCTTGTTATGAACAAAAATGTTTTTTTGTATTGCTGGAGCTAAGATCATAATAAATGTGATGTGAGTTCATTTTCCCTAGCAAATGGATGGGACGGTGGAGGTGGGGGAGAATGCTGATAGAGACTATAAGAGAGCTGCTTCTACATTATGTTATGAATTAAGTTAGTTTTTGTTATTGTAGCGTGGTGGGGCAGTATTTCCTCAAAGATCTGACCGATCCGCTGCTGTATTGACACGACCTGAAACACAACCTCTGTCTTGGTTTCCACAAAATTGACAAAATCTTGAGAATCAGCAAGAAGCAGCTGAGTCTTGTGTTCAAGCTGAGTTCGCAACTTTGAGGTATGTATGTGATTATGTGTTGTTGTTTTTTTTTTGAAAGCTAAATTTGTAATGCATTCTGTCATCAATTTCGCTTTATGGTAGATGGTTAATTGCTTTATTTAATTATTTAATATATAATTTATGTAATTTTTTTTTAGTTGCCTGTGATATATGATATATCTTTTATATATCTATAAAGTTGTTGTTTTCCCCATGGTTATCCTGGATATATACTGGTTTTTTTGTTGTAGAGCCAATCATTTGATGCTTACTGACATAGTTTGTAGCCTATTGTTGTTGATGTGACAGAATGACATGAACTTATGTGTTTGTATATCTAATTGCAATACAGTGGGTCCGTAGGTGCGTATGGTTGGATGTATTATTTCTTGTTTTTCTTGTTCAGAATTGGAGCAGTAATTTGAGTCGGATCAATGTTGTGTGAGAATTTGAATGACAACTAACTGCTTTTGATAATCCTTGACAATTGCATGCATGGCAATCATTATTCTTCACCCGAATGTTTGCAACTATTTGCACTTGTAATTCTTTTTGTTTTGCAAATATTTTTTCTTTGCATATTGCAATCTGAAGTTCTTGAGGAATTTGCATGTTGGGCAATCTTTGCTTCAACTGTGACAGGTTAAGGCAGCAGGTCATACTTGAGTTCTTATGCTGTGCTGGACTAACAAGCAAAGAGTGGTACACCTTCTTCGTCAGTCTTATGGAAAGAGTTGTTTGCGTCAATTAGATATGTATGAATGTTGCTTAGTAAGTAGCAATGTTGTTTGACTATTATGGTGCTGATTTCCATGAGTGGTTGGATCACATTGGTGTCGCTATTGTTTTGTTGCCAACATACTCAAATTATGGGCAAGATACCTTTTTTTTTTTTTTTTCTTCTAATGAAATAAAGATATGGAAAAGAAAATCCCTAAATGTGCTAAACATTATATGTTGTATGTATAAAGGTAACATGCTAATGCCTCGATGTCGACTTTCATGCAGCAATTCAGTTCTTAGAACTATCCATCTTGTTGGAGTGCAAAGGGGACCACATATTTCCTGGTGGTCCCCTGTCATAGTGTCTTCAGGTGGCAGTAGGGGACACCACGCATGTCACTGCGACAAGCTACCACATGTCGAAGCTTGGAATGTTTCTGAAGTGTACACTTATAAAAATGGTAATGGTAGCACTGCTGTATGTATTACAGGTTGCAGCTCTTGAGTATGGTATCCGAATGAACAGGGATGCTGCAACCTTTAAGTGCAACATTTACGTGCATCATGTTTTATGTATAAAGTACGAAATTCTATAACAGTAGATCAATTTTGAAGTCCTAGACGAATTGGTTTCTTGTTATGAACCAAAATTGATTGATCAACAGTTGTAGTATATATATATTGATATTTATTTAATATAATGTCTAGTTTCTTGACTGTGATTGAATATTGTGATGGGTCATCTTGATTGTATGAAGTTTGATCGTGGTTGTGGCTGGAATTATTATTTGTGGTTGTGGTTTTATTATTAGAGTCCTTTTATTTATGTTTGATATAAGTGTAACTATAAGTTATGCATGTACCTTTTTCTGCAACATATAGTCCCTGTTAACGGTTGAAACCTGATTTGGCAGGGCAGCAAATGGTTGACGAATAAAACTAGTTATTGAGAATACATTGACTCACACTACGGGCCATCTGCAAAGGCTGTACCCATTAAACATATGCATACATGGCAAAAATACATATATTTACAGCAATATGGTATCAGGTGGACAAACTTTGTGAGCATTCATACATTCTTAACGACGCATATATGTCTTTCCCTTATCACACCACCTACCTGATGTACAATGAATACATTCTTCATACAAAATGCATTTGCCTAATAAAAACACCTACATGATGTACAAAAAATACATTCCAGTTGATGTACAAAAAACCCAAAAGAGGGACAAGGCCAAAAATACTTCCTTCTAGTCAATGGCATCTACATAACGCAAAGGGTAGACTCCAGCTAACATGATGCTGCATTCTGTTGGAGAATGCAGCTGAGTCTTACTGTGTTATTTCTCACATTATCATTCCATTCATCGTACTATCATATTGGAATTGGTGCAGTACACCTTTGTCGGTTGTGTCCGAAGCCACCATATCTACTGTACTTTGCTTTTTGGTTATCTTCACCTTTGGAAGGTTTTCTTTTTGTAGTAGGTCGACCACGAGGCTTACGACCTTCAGGGGGTAGGACAGTAGGAACTTGAAGACCTTCAGGCAAAATCCAGTCATCCTCACAACCCACCGGATGAATGGAAGCTACATATACTGCTGCTAATGAATCCTGGGTATAGTATGTAGCACAGTAGTCGTAACATGATAGATGGCGATGAGTACAGATAGCCAAAGCATGTGCACAAGGAAGTTGGTCGATCTGAAATTTTTTGCACTCACAACTTCTACTCCGCAAGTTAACAACTTCAAAAATTCATCGATGACAAGGTACCTATCTTTGTTAATGGGGCGCACAGGATAACAACCAGCTTTCTTCATCCTATGTCGTAGCTTGTCTTCAACCCATCTTGTCATTGGCGTTGGGGTTATCGCAGCATCCTCACGCCTTTCCCAAAACCATCTTTGAAGTACGCCACGTATATGCTCTATTAACTTCGTGATGGACAGCTCTCGTGACAGGACCCTTCCCAGACCTTATCTAAACTTTCGTCTGGAGGATCCGGCCGGGCACTTCAACGGATTCCTCGAAACCGACTCGTCGGATTGAAGACATCCGGGAAGCGAACCCTATCTTTCTGTATCCGGTTTACTCGTTAAAACTTAGTGATTTGATTTTAACTGTTACTGGTTGGGAGGGATAAACCTTTTCTTTGATTCTATTTCAAATTCATGTTATAAAAATTTCGACAGCATAACGGCTGCGTTTTTGATAAACCAAAATTTAACCTGTAAGGAAAATGACACTTCGACTATTTCTGAACACCTCCCAACTTCTTTATTCTCAATTATGCATCAATCATCACCATTTCATAAGCATAAACAATGAATTCAAATTCAACATGTACATATATGAACTATATATATAGAATGCATGATTATATTTACAACTTACAAATTCAACATCAATGTAATTCAAAAGTTAATAGATTAAATACATATACAAAAATGTATATACACGTCTTGCGCTATTGCCCACCTACCAATGTATGTACAAACAAAAGATCTCGATCTCGTCCGACGATGGCACGCAATAAAAACAAACAAGCTACAAAACGAACAAGTTAGTGCGATAACATCATAGGATATCATATCACACATACTAACATATAAAATTTCAAGTCTTAAAATTTTCTTTAAAACTCTTCCATGTGTATCCTTGACTCATTCTAACCATCACGGGCGATTATAACTCATGCCAACGTGAAGCTTACTGAGGTATCTCAACCACTACGTGACGGAATTTACTGCATCGTACGTAGGGCGCTAAATCTTATCGCTGAGCAACTACAATGCGGAATTTTCTGCATCGCAATTGTAGTGCTAAAACTCTGGACAACTACGAGCGAAATTTACTGCATCGCTTCGTAGCGCTAACTGTTAATTAACCAACTACGTGCGGAATTTTCTGCATCGCAACGTAGCGCTTATATTTTCTAGGAAACTGAGCAACTACGGACGGAATTTTCTGCGTCGTCTCGTAGTGCTAATTTCTCTATACTCTGAGCGACTACGGACGGAATTTTCTGCATCGTCACGTAGCGCTATACTTTTCTATAAACAGAGCGATTACGGACGGAATTCTCTGCGTCGTCACGTAACGCTAAATCTCATAGCTTTTTAGGCATACACATGGGTTTTTCTACTACTTTTCTAGTGCCAAAGCACAAAACTCTTTAGTTCAAAAACCTCTTAACACTTTTCTCATTTCATTCTTTTTAAAAGCAACTTAGTATTACTTTCTATTAACATATAGATTCCATAGGAATCTATACGCTTAACTTTGACCTTAACATTAACCATCATTTTCAATTTCATTTATTTCTTAGTTACAATGTTTATGATAAACAATCAAGAATTTCCAAAGAATTGGAAACTAGCATAAGTGGCGAACCACTTACCTCGAGGCCGCGTCACTCCGTGTCAAGCGTCTCGACGAGGCTCTTGGACGTCGCTCACGCGCCCGTCACCTACACAACATTTTCTCATCATTTCTAGTGACAATTTGAAAAGTTGAGAATTTCAACTTAAGGTTAATAATCTCAACTAAGACCCATTTTCTCTATATGACCTCCTAACTTGTTTCTAACTCAACCAAGACTCTCTAACTTCGATTTCTTTGTAAAAGTTTTAGTTTTGGACCCCTAGGGATATCCCCACACGGTCCGTTTACTTGTCGGAGGCTTAAAACGAAAAATCACAATTTTATTTAAAATGGACAGCCCTTGACAGAACAGATGGTAACCTGCTGCTCGGGGCTCCGTTTTCCTTCGTTCTTTTTCCTACGACTCACTTACATCACATTCTAGTCACACGACAAATTTCATTGAGAAATATTATTGTTTGCTATGTTAAATCTAAGGAAAACGTCCGTTTTTGGACACTTTCGGGCGCAATTAAGTGCCCGTTTTGCAAACTCTTGGTTTCGGGTTAGCGACGCTAGATTTTATTCCATAACTAAGCTTCATTTAACTTATAATAACTAACTAAACTCATTTCATGCCATAAAAATTACATTAAGCTAGCCGTTTCACTTCTCAGAGCTCTAATGGCACTATATTGTGCATAACTTGCACAATTTTTATCGGATTCGATCCGTTCCAAAACCTATGGTTTTCTATGGTTCCTAGGCATCATTTGAGGTGTAGAACACCCCCAAATAAGCCAAATACGGTCAGGTCTCCTCTAGCTCAAATTTGAGCTCGGAAATCCCCTTTTTTGTCTATAACAATGCCTTTGAAATCTCTAAACACTTCTCTAAATTTTTCTAACCTCTTTGAGGCTTTAAATTGGTTTCAAAACCATCTAATTTTAATGTCTAACTACTGCCCTTCGAGTCTCTAATACATACATAGGTCTAACTTGGTCATTAGAGTGCTCAAAATTCACTCAAGACTTTTCTCAATCACTTGGTGTGCAACAACCACCATTCTCGGTTCTATTTTTTAGGGTGGGTATAACAGCCCTTATACATCATTTTAAGGCATCAATTACACCCAAAACTCCTCATTGATGATTCTATAATAATCCCATAAAGTTCTAACAAGATTTTAAAAGCAATCTAATCAACCAAATCAACAAAAATCAACATAAGGGCTGTCACCAAATTTCTGTTCTGTTTCAGCAGAAAGTTTAAAGAAAATGAATTGAAATCTAATTTTGAGCTTGCTTGGAGAGTTTGGATGACTTACTAGAGACCCTAAGAGGTGGATTGAGGAGATGGAAGGCTGGTTGGGAGGTTCTTTCTTCCCTGGCCGACCAGCTCGTCGCGATTCAGCTCGCGGATTCGCTCGCGATTCAGCTCGCGTTCTGGTGCGTTTCTGCTCTGTTTCTGCTCGACCAGACCTGCCCCCTCCTTCTTCTGCTCATCCTCCTCCTTTGCTGCCTAGGTACTGCAGTTTTACTGCCTTAGATCGCCCTCACGCGAGCTGTCCTACCCGAACTCGCGTCAGTTCCTCGCGCGGACAGATCTGCTCGCGTCCAGCTCGCGATCTTGCTTCTGCGTTGCTGCCTTCTTGCTTGACTTCTTGCTGTTCTGCTCTTGCTCTTGCGTGTTAAGTCTGGTCCTGGGTGTTCTCACGGCTGGCTGATCTTCCTTCTTCCTTTCACGCAACAGCTTCTCTCTTTTTCTCTCGAACTCTCTCAGTTCTTCTCTCGACCGCTGCACTTGTTTTTGCTGAAAAAAATTTCAGCTAATGGTTGATATTTATACTAATCAACTCTTCGTAATTACATCTTGCCCCAACTCTTCATTTAATTTCATTCTCATCTCCTTTCTTGATGCTTTCTCACGGCAACACCCCTCGATATCCTTCCGTATTTATTTCGTTTCTCATTTGATTTAATCGCGCGTCTAGTTTAGAATTTATTTTAATTTGTCAAACTTGACTCATTGATCTTAACTCTCTCCTTTTGATTCGAATTTTAATTCGAATCATCATTGATCATTATTTTAAAATCCTAACTTGAATTTTTATTAACACGTTACTAAACTTTTATATACGACGAATTTCGTCGTATTCTAATTGAATAAATTTTGGAGGCTATGAAATTAAATCAATTAAACGTTGAGAGTTATATATTATCTCTTGAACTTAATTTTTAACGTTGGGACTTTAGTAGTCGGAGCTAGGAGTTTACAATTTCTTCCCCCCTTGTAAAAATTTCGTCCTCGAAATTTAAATTGCATACCTTATTCAATTAACTGAGGGTATTGGGCACGCATCTGTGTTTCGGGCTCCCATGTAGCCTCTTCTAATTCGTGATTTCGCCATAGCACCTTCACTAGCGGAATCACCTTGTTACGCAACACTTGATCTCTACGATCTAGGATCTCTACTGGATGCTCTTCGTAGGTTAAGTTTTCCTTCAACTGAACTGGTTGCTCTTGCAGGATGTGAGAAGGATCAGCTATGTACTTGCGTAACATAGAGACGTGGAACACGTCATGGATGTTGGCTAACTCTGATGGTAGCCTTAATCGATAAGCCACTTTACCCACTTTGTCTAATATCTCATAGGGGCCTATGTATCGAGGGCTCAACTTTCCACGTTTTCCGAATCTCAAAATACCCTTCCAAGGCGAGACTCGTAGCAACACTTGATCACCTACTTCAAACTGTAAATCTCTTCTTCGATTGTCCGCATAGCTTTTCTGTCTGTCGCTTGCTATTTTCAACCGCTCTCTGATCATATTTACTTTCTCAGTTGTGTCTTGGACAATCTCTGGGCCAATTAATCTTCTCTCCCCCACTTCGTCCCAACAGACTGGGGTTCTGCACTTTCTGCCGTACAACTCCTCATAAGGTGCCATACCAATACTCGACTGGTAGCTATTGTTGTAGGCAAACTCTATCAATGCTAGGTAATTATCCCAGCTCCCCTTGAATTCCATCACACAAACTCTCAACATATCTTCGAGAGTCTGGATGGTTCTCTCTGATTGGCCATCTGTTTGTAGGTGAAAAACAGTACTTAAGTGTAATCTGGTGCCCATGGCATCTTGTAGCTTCGGCCAGAATCAAGAAGTGAAGCGAGAATCTCTATCTGATACAATGGATACTAGTGCGCCATGAAGCCTCACAATCTCGTCTACGTATAACTGTGCATATCTTTCCAGAGAATAAGTTTGATTAACAGCAATGAAGTGGGCCGACTTCGTCAATCTATCCACGATAACCCAAATGGCATCATGTCCACGTTGTGTCCTGGGAAGTCCTGTCACAAAATCCATCGTGATCCTTTCCCATTTCCACTCAGGAATGGATAAAGGCTGCAGTAAACCTGCGGGCTTCTGATGCTCAATCTTGATCTGTTGACAAGTTAGACACTTGGATACGAACTCTGCTATCTCTCTCTTCATACCTCTCCACCAATAGTGGTCTCTCAGAGTCCGATACATTTTTGTACTCCTTGGATGCATAGCATATGCAGAGGAGTGTGCCTCTTCCATGATTTCTTTCTTCAAATCAGCTACATCTGGGACACACAGTCTCTGGCCCAACACTAACGTTCCATCACCTCGCAAGGTAAAGCTACTCTGTTGTCCAGCCTCTATCTCGCTTCTCAATTTCATCAAGTACTGATCTTGAACCTGCAAGTCTCTAACTCTATCTACTAACATTGGCCGAACATGGAAAGCTGCTACTAGAGCGCCTGATCTTGCTGTCTCTAAACTGACCCTCATAGATCTCAACTCTACTAGCATCTGCAAGTACTCTGTTCTAGGCTGGGCTAGGGAACTAGAGGGTTTCCTGCTTAGTGCATCTGCTACTACATTTGCTTTGCCTGGGTGGTATTCGATGGTGCAGTCATAGTCTTTAATAAGCTCTATCCACCTTCTCTGTCTCATGTTCAAGTCTTTCTGCGTGAACAGGTACTGTAGGCTCTTGTGATCAATGAAGATCCTACAAGGTACTCCATAGAGATAGTGTCGCCATATCCTCAAAGCGAACACTACAGCTGTTAACTCTAAGTCGTGTGTTGGATAGTTCACTTCATGCTTCTTTAATTGTCTTGAAGCATAAGCTATCACTCTATCATGCTGCATCAACACACAACCTAAGCCTTGCCTGGAGGCATCGCAATATACTGTAAATCCTTCACTTCCTGAGGGAAGTGTAAGCACTGGTGCTGTAGTCAGCCTTTGCTTTAACTCATCAAAACTGCTCTGACAGGCTTCTGACCAGATGAACTTCTCTTCTTTTCTTGTTAACCTGGTCAGTGGAGTAGCTATTCTGGAGAATCCTTCTACAAATTTTCTGTAATACCCAGCTAAACCCAAGAAGCTTCTGACTTCTGTTACACTCGTGGGTGGCTTCCAATCTACAATAGCTTCTATCTTCTGGGGATCTACTGAAATACCCTCTGCTGATACTACATGTCCCAGAAATGCCACGCGATCTAGCCAGAACTGGCACTTGCTAAATTTTGCATACAGCTGATGCTCTCTTAGAGTCTGCAATACAATCCTCAAGTGTTCTGCATGTTCCTCTCTACTACCTGAATATACCAGAATATCATCGATGAAGACTATGACAAACTTGTCTAAATATGGTCTGAAGACACGGTTCATCAGATCCATAAAGGCTGCTGGGGCATTGGTTAAGCCAAATGACATTACTAAAAACTCGTAATGCCCATATCTGGTTCTGAAGGCCGTCTTGGGAACATCTTCCCTACGCACCTTCAACTGATGATATCCTGACCGTAGATCTATCTTCGAGAAGATTTTAGCTCCCTGCAGTTGGTCGAACAAGTCGTCGATTATTGGCAGTGGATACTGATTCCAGGTGGTTACTTTGTTTAGCTGTCTATAATCAATACACAAACAGAGGCTTCCATCTTTCTTCTTTACAAACAACACCGGAGCTCCCCACGGTGATGTACTAGTCTTAACGAAGCCTTTGCTCAACAACTCTTCCATTTGCACTTTCAATTCCTTTAGCTTAACTGGTGCCATCCGATACGGAGCTATAGAGATGGGCTCTGTGCCTGGTGCTAGCTCAATCTTGAATTCGATCTCTCTATCCGGAGGTAGTCCTGGAAGGTTCTCAGGAAATACATCAGAGAACTCATTCACCACAGGAACCTCTGTGAACTGTAGCTCACTGTCGCTAGCTTCTATCGCATAAACCAAGTACCCCTGGCATGCTTTACGGAGCATCTTATTCGCTCGGATCACGCTTACTGAACTTGTAGAGAGTATTTTTCGCTCTCCACAAAAGATCACATCTGGTTCCCCAGGCTTGCTGAACTGAACCTCTTTTCTATAACAATCTACAGTCGCACGATGCTTGGATAACCAATCCATACCCAAAATGATGTCAAAGTCATGAATATCGAGTACTATTAAATTAGCCTCGAACTCATGACTTGCTATAGTCACCTTACTTTCATGTAAACTCTATCCGCAATTAGCGAATCACCTGTGGGAAGTGACACTACCATGCTACACTTGGTCGGACTCAACTCTATCCCGACTCTATCTATGAACTCTCGAGAAATAAAAGAATGGGTGGCTCTTGGGTCCACCAATACATGAGCATCAACATCAAATAAAGAGATGGTACCTGTGACCACATCTGGTGTAGCATCTGCCGCCTGCTGGGTCACTGTATATACTCTGGCGGCCTGACTGCGGGGTCTACCTGTCGGTGCTCTAGGAGGTCTACCTGGCTGTCCTCTGAGGGGTATATCTCTACCTGCTCCGCTACCAGGCTGCCATGCACTAGTAGCTCCTCCAGTCTAGGGGCCTTCCCTATCGGGTCCACAACTCCTACTAGTCTGCCCCTGAACTGCTGATCTGGCCTCCGATGGGCTCGAAGCTACTGCACTGGGACAGTCTCTCATGAAGTGGCCCTCCTGTCCACACTTGAAGCACCCTGTCTTGCCCTGAAGGCACTCACCATGATGTAATCGGCCACATCTAGCGCACAATGGTCGGCTCCTCCAGCTCTGCTGGCTCTTGGACCCTACTGATGATCGGAAAGAACTCTGACTGGTCTGGGTCTTTGACTCTGCTGCCGACTCTGTGACCCTGCTGAGCGCTGCCCACTCTTGGGCATCTTGCTGGACTCTCCCTGATGGCTACCGGTCCAGCTCCGCTTCTGACTGAATTTCAACTTGGACTCTACAACGGTCTGTGCGCTCTGCTCTACTCTGGTGGCTGCCTCTACCAGCTGTCCATATCTAGTATGCGAGGCAGATGTCACAATGGTCCTAACCGCGAGGTTAAGACCTACCATAAATCTATTGATCTTTTCTTCCTCATTCTCTGCAAAGAATGGAACGAGGCGGATCAACTCTGGAAATTTCTTCTCATATTCTGGCACTGAGGAGTCCCCCTGCTCTAATCTATAAAATTCTTGTATTTTAGCATCCTTATAGCTCTTGGGGAAAAATCTGTCTATAAACTCTCTCTTGAACTCGGCTCAGGTGACTCCCTTTGAGTGGGCTCTCTGATGCGCATTCCACCAATCCTTGGCGCGATCCCTCAGTAAGAAGGCTGAGAAGATGACCATCTGATCCTCGGTGCATCTTAGGATCTAAAATATTTCTTCATTCATCTCTAGCCATGACCATGCTCTCTCGGGATCCCCAGTCCCGTCATATGGCTTCGCGCCTAACCTGCAGGCGCGCTCTACACTTGCCCCTGTCTCCCGCGAGTGCTTAAGGACCGCGGTTAACATTTGGGTCATCTGCTCCATCTGCCCTGGAGTAGGTCCTGGGGCAGGCTCTGGTCGTACTGACTGTGATGGCTCTAGGTGCGCAGAACTTTCTAGTACGTTGACAGACTCGTCAACCTGCTCTCTATCTGGTGTGGGTGCCTCTGTGGCTACCCGTCTCGTCCTCGGACGATCTCTATGCTGCATAGCTAAGCGTGTACTAATACACTAATAGCCACAAATCACGAAATTTAAATTTCAACAACTAGCTCAATATAATCTGGCATGATAATTTCATGCAATATTTAACTCACAATCTTATGCATAACTTTCTACTTAGCAACTTGCTTCGAAGCATATTCATAACATGCTGAATTCAAATACTATAACTTATACTTTAGCTTATGCAATCGATGAAAGCATAACTCTCAAAATCTTTAAAAATAATGCATGCACAAGTAACTTCGTGCCTTAAGCATAACTAGCGCACAATTTGTGCGAAATAGCTCAAACTTTTCTTTTAAAACTTTTTCTCAACTGAACGAGAACCGGGCTCTGATACCAACTTGACAGGACCCTTCCCAGACCTTATCTAAACTTTCATCTGGAGGATCCGGCCGGGCACTTCAACGGATTCCTCGAAACCGACTCGTCGGATTGAAGACATCCGGGAAGCGAACCCTATCTTTCTGTATCCGGTTTACTCGTTAAAACTTAGTGATTTGATTTTAACTGTTACTGGTTGGGAGGGATAAACCTTTTCTTTGATTCTATTTCAAATTCATGTTATAAAAATTTCGACAGCATAACGGCTGCGTTTTTGATAAACCAAAATTTAACCTGTAAGGAAAATGACACTTCGACTATTTCTGAACACCTCCCAACTTCTTTATTCTCAATTATGCATCAATCATCACCATTTCATAAGCATAAACAATGAATTCAAATTCAACATGTACATATATGAACTATATATATAGAATGCATGATTATATTTACAACTTACAAATTCAACATCAATGTAATTCAAAAGTTAATAGATTAAATACATATACAAAAATGTATATACACGTCTTGCGCTATTGCCCACCTACCAATGTATGTACAAACAAAAGATCTCGATCTCGTCCGACGATGGCACGCAATAAAAACAAACAAGCTACAAAACGAACAACAAGTTAGTGCGATAACATCATAGGATATCATATCACACATACTAACATATAAAATTTCAAGTCTTAAAATTTTCTTTAAAACTCTTCCATGTGTATCCTTGACTCATTCTAACCATCACGGGCGATTATAACTCACGCCAACGTGAAGCTTACTGAGGTATCTCAACCACTACGTGACGGAATTTACTGCATCGTACGTAGGGTGCTAAATCTTATCGCTGAGCAACTACAATGCGGAATTTTCTGCATCGCAATTGTAGTGCTAAAACTCTGGACAACTACGAGCGGAATTTACTGCATCGCTTCGTAGCGCTAACTGTTAATTAACCAACTACGTGCGGAATTTTCTGCATCGCAACGTAGCGCTTATATTTTCTAGGAAACTGAGCAACTACGGACGGAATTTTCTGCGTCGTCTCGTAGTGCTAATTTCTCTATACTCTGAGCGACTACGGACGGAATTTTCTGCATCGTCACGTAGCGCTATACTTTTCTATAAACAGAGCGATTACGGACGGAATTCTCTGCGTCGTCACGTAACGCTAAATCTCATAGCTTTTTAGGCATACACATGGGTTTTTCTACTACTTTTCTAGTGCCAAAGCACAAAACTCTTTAGTTCAAAAACCTCTTAACACTTTTCTCATTTCATTCTTTTTAAAAGCAACTTAGTATTACTTTCTATTAACATATAGATTCCATAGGAATCTATACGCTTAACTTTGACCTTAACATTAACCATCATTTTCAATTTCATTTATTTCTTAGTTACAATGTTTATGATAAACAATCAAGAATTTCCAAAGAATTGGAAACTAGCATAAGTGGCGAACCACTTACCTCGAGGCCGCGTCACTCCGTGTCAAGCGTCTCGACGAGGCTCTTGGACGTCGCTCACGCGCCCGTCACCTACACAACATTTTCTCATCATTTCTAGTGACAATTTGAAAAGTTGAGAATTTCAACTTAAGGTTAATAATCTCAACTAAGACCCATTTTCTCTATATGACCTCCTAACTTGTTTCTAACTCAACCAAGACTCTCTAACTTCGATTTCTTTGTAAAAGTTTTAGTTTTGGACCCCTAGGGATATCCCCACACGGTCCGTTTACTTGTCGGAGGCTTACAACGAAAAATCACAATTTTATTTAAAATGGACAGCCCTTGACAGAACAGATGGTAACCTGCTGCTCGGGGCTCCGTTTTCCTTCGTTCTTTTTCCTACGACTCACTTACATCACATTCTAGTCACACGACAAATTTCATTGAGAAATATTATTGTTTGCTATGTTAAATCTAAGGAAAACGTCCGTTTTGGACACTTTCGGGCGCAATTAAGTGCCCGTTTTGCAAACTCTTGGTTTCGGGTTAGCGACGCTAGATTTTATTCCATAACTAAGCTTCATTTAACTTATAATAACTAACTAAACTCATTTCATGCCATAAAAATTACATTAAGCTAGCCGTTTCACTTCTCAGAGCTCTAATGGCACTATATTATGCATAACTTGCACAATTTTTATCGGATTCGATCCGTTCCAAAACCTATGGTTTTCTATGGTTCCTAGGCATCATTTGAGGTGTAGAACACCCCCAAATAAGCCAAATACGGTCAGGTCTCCTCTAGCTCAAATTTGAGCTCGGAAATCCCCTTTTTTGTCTATAACAATGCCTTTGAAATCTCTAAACACTTCTCTAAATTTTTCTAACCTCTTTGAGGCTTTAAATTGGTTTCAAAACCATCTAATTTTAATGTCTAACTACTGCCCTTCGAGTCTCTAATACATACATAGGTCTAACTTGGTCATTAGAGTGCTCAAAATTCACTCAAGACTTTTCTCAATCACTTGGTGTGCAACAACCACCATTCTCGGTTCTATTTTTTAGGGTGGGTATAACAGCCCTTATACATCATTTTAAGGCATCAATTACACCCAAAACTCCTCATTGATGATTCTATAATAATCCCATAAAGTTCTAACAAGATTTTAAAAGCAATCTAATCAACCAAATCAACAAAAATCAACATAAGGGCTGTCACCAAATTTCTGTTCTGTTTCAGCAGAAAGTTTAAAGAAAATGAATTGAAATCTAATTTTGAGCTTGCTTGGAGAGTTTGGATGACTTACTAGAGACACTAAGAGGTGGATTGAGGAGATGGAAGGCTGGTTGGGAGGTTCTTTCTTCCCTGGCCGACCAGCTCGTCGCGATTCAGCTCGCGGATTCGCTCGCGATTCAGCTCGCGTTCTGGTGCGTTTCTGCTCTGTTTCTGCTCGACCAGACCTGCCCCCTCCTTCTTCTGCTCATCCTCCTCCTTTGCTGCCTAGGTACTGCAGTTTTACTGCCTTAGATCGCCCTCACGCGAGCTGTCCTACCCGAACTCGCGTCAGTTCCTCGCGCGGACAGATCTGCTCGCGTCCAGCTCGCGATCTTGCTTCTGCGTTGCTGCCTTCTTGCTTGACTTCTTGCTGTTCTGCTCTTGCTCTTGCGTGTTAAGTCTGGTCCTGGGTGTTCTCACGGCTGGCTGATCTTCCTTCTTCCTTTCACGCAACAGCTTCTCTCTTTTTCTCTCGAACTCTCTCAGTTCTTCTCTCGACCGTTGCACTTGTTTTTGCTGAAAAAAATTTCAGCTAATGGTTGATATTTATACTAATCAACTCTTCGTAATTACATCTTGCCCCAACTCTTCATTTAATTTCATTATCATCTCCTTTCTTGATGCTTTCTCACGGCAACACCCCTCGATATCCTTCCGTATTTATTTCGTTTCTCATTTGATTTAATCGCGCGTCTAGTTTAGAATTTATTTTAATTTGTCAAACTTGACTCATTGATCTTAACTCTCTCCTTTTGATTCGAATTTTAATTCGAATCATCATTGATCATTATTTTAAAATCCTAACTTGAATTTTTATTAACACGTTACTAAACTTTTATATACGACGAATTTCGTCGTATTCTAATTGAATAAATTTTGGAGGCTATGAAATTAAATCAATTAAACGTTGAGAGTTATATATTATCTCTTGAACTTAATTTTTAACGTTGGGACTTTAGTAGTCGGAGCTAGGAGTTTACATCTCGTGCCTCCTTCAAAATGACATTCAAACACTCAGCAATGTTTGTTGTCATAATGGAATATCTTCTACCATCAAACTCACATCTGGCCCATTTGGTTGGGTCCGCAACACTCAAATACTTAGTTGCTTGAACATTAAGTCCATGGATTTGGGACATGATGGCATTGAAGTCTGAACCACGGTATGCTTTGGCAGCCTTGTAAAACAGCTTCTGCACATCACCACCTTTACAATTGGCCTTCATGTTTTGCCCTAGGTGATACATACATATTCCATGCAATGCCCCAGGAAAGGAATGTGCAATAGTCGTTGCTATACTTATGTTATGGTCTGAAATGAACACTACATCATCAACTTCTCCAATACACCCATGCAACTTTGTCATAAACCAAATCCATGCATTATCATTTTTTGAGTCGCCCACGCCAAAGCTAATGAATAGACTTGGTTATTTCCATCCATGCAAGTCGCAATAAAGAGGGTACCTTTATACTTCGATTTGAGGAAAGTGCCATCAACAGCTATAACAGGCCTAATGAAAGATCTAAATCCATGAAGTGAACCTCCTAATGCCATGAAAAAGTACTTGAATCGATTAGATGCATCACATTCAATCTCTATTATGGTCCCTGAATTTTTTCCTTCCAACATGGCGCAATACAATGGAAGCACGCTATACAACTCTTCGGGTGATCCCCTAGCTAATGTCAAAGCAACATCTCTAGCCCTCCATGCTTTGTTATAAGTACAAGTCATCCCATACCTTTTCTTCATGTCTTGAATGATGTCGTTTAGACGGTAAGACCGTGAAGCACCCTCATACTTCCATTTGATACAATGGCCAATAAGTTTGCTTATTACTTGAGCTCATTGCAAAATGAGCGAATCAAGAGAACAGGTGTGGTGTGGAAGGTATTTTCGCACGCAAAAAGCTTTTGACCCTACCAGTTTTGTTGCACGAAGCCACCACTTGCAACCTTTCTGCACACAACCGAAAACCAATAAGTCTTTGGTGGACTTCTTGACTCTTATGTTGAACTGTCGACCACTAGCTAACATTCTTATATTCAGTTGTAGCTCATCCTTACTACTGAAAATATCACCCCTTCGAACCTCTTTCACACTGTCGAACAGACTGTCAGAATGGCCACCATCTGCTGATATATGAATCAAAGATGTCGTTCCAACCTCACAATCCCCCTCAACCATTTCAGATTTCAACTTCTTGTCTTTCCAATTGTCACCCATATCAATTGGTGATGCTTCCGGACAACCTTTTGACGGTGTATAGACATCTGCAACTTCGGAACCAAAATGATCGAGTATGTCCTTTCCATAGTTATCATCCCCTCGCACATCTTCATCACTCATTGTGCATTCAATATTGTATGGCTCTTCACTGTCCAAATACTTCTCTACAGCAACTTGCACTCCAATAGTATTTAGACAATCTTCCGCACCAACTGACAAGCAACTTATCGAGTCATGTTTACATTCAATTAAAATGCATAAAAGAGTCCTCGTCATTACATCACTAACTTTGGCGATAAAGAAGTCAACATCAATATCGTTCAACACTTCAATGGGTGGGGCGGCATCACTCATTTTATATTTAAACTTCATCGTAATTGCATAATCAAAATGTTTTATATCAAGTGCACGACATACAGCGTCCTGTAATTCTTCATACGCTATATTCTTTGCCAAAAAAATTCCTTTTGTCTTTCCACCTTCATATAGAAAGTTTCCTTCTTTATTGATCCACGTGCCATCATATCGAACCGCAACACGAACTGTACCCATTGTGCTCTGACCTATCAAATTTGTATTCCTAGCGTGGTCAGCATTTATGAAATTCAGTGAATAAGCAGTATACACTGAGACATACGGCAGTGTATAATTTAACTATAACCCTCCAGACCAGGTGCATTTAATTGAACGATAGCAATGACCCTGAAAGCTGTACATGACAATTTTGTTTACAGGATTTTTCATATCAAATCGTATACAACTCCTCTTACTCAGTTGGAAGAGATGCTGCACACCTGCTTTGCGTGAGACGTGACATAGTCAGAACATCCACGGTGGCAAGACTTGTTCGCCATCGACAGTGACAGAGTGGGCGGCCTGTCAATCGGAGCACACTGGTCCAGAAGGCGATGCTCGGGCCTGGCTGGTGGCGGGAGACGCTTTTACGTGGGAAAGGTAAGATGCATGATGAGAGAGGTGAGAACGCTGTTTGTTTCTGTCAATTTAAAGGGCACCATTTAATTAAGGGCATTCCTGTCTATAAACCACAAGGTTTATAATTACCAAGTTGGAGGTTGGGAATTGAGTACCTAAGTTGGGGAGTTATTCTTCCTTTATGTACTTTCAATCCTTCTTGGATAATGGATGTTAAGAAACTTCCTTCAAGGAGTACCCGGGTTGTATAATGCAAGTTGGGGTCGTCGTTTTCCTCTTCCTTTTCGTTCTACTCCTAGTCATTATATTGATTTCATTGAATAAATGTTGATCCAATGGTTAAAAGCGAACATGATCATATAAACAATGTATGTAGTTAATCATAATTTATGCTGGTGCAACAATACAAATGATGTTGGAAACTTAAAAAGTAATGATAATAAGGCGGAACATGAGCACATTCATTTAAAAAAAAAAAAAAAGGAGCATTATTACAATATTTGCAATGTATAATTTAAGCGTGCTTATAATTTAACTGACGACCTCCATACCAATTGCATTTATTTCAAAAAATAAAAGCAATTGTACACATTTCAATCAATTTTTAATTATTTCCGATCAAATGTGTTACCACTCCTTCCATCGATCTGCACACCAAAGCTACGAAATGTTGAATAAACACCAGCAATCAACAAATAGATGAAAATGTAAAAAGAAACCAAAATAATACATGATATTAAAGATCTATCAATCAAGGTTGGAACATGGAACCTCTAGGTTAGGATTCTTAAGTTAAACGTTACCATGACCTAGGTGACATTACCAACTTCAAGGTTGGGATTCCTAGGTTAGGAATCGCAACTTCGAAGGTGGGATTATGAATAAGAAACGGAAAATAGATAAAATAATTTAAATAATAGGAAGAGATAACTTATGACCCTAACCTGCATTATCCAATTTGGGTACTCCCAATGATAGAGTTTTTATAGATTTATGGATTGCATTAGAGAGAAAAAGACTTGTTGATTGTTGACAAATTTGTAGGTTTTGGTGATTTAGTAACTAAAAAAAATGATCCAAGGTTTAAAAAATTGAAGGTATGAAATGTATGAAATCTTTAGGGGTTGGGCAAGATTTCATATAAGTTTTTTTAATTTATATCTAAGTTCAAACAATCCATTAAAATCCATTAAAATACAATTCTTACAAAATTATTGATTTTTTGAATACACCTACAGTTATTTGGATTTCTTAAAATGTTGAATTGAATATACCAAATTTTCATTGGAATCCTTACAAATTTGGATTGAATATATCTGGATTTTAATGGAATTTTAAAATATCTAAATTGAATACACCTGGATTTTCAAAATCGTTTGGATTTCAACAGAATTAAAAATTTGAAGGGCAGTTGCGTTAAAAAAATAAAAAAGGGCATTTTTGAAAATCTTGAAACCTGGACGTGCAATTCTGTAATTTCAACTTTTATTATAGAGGGCGCTTTTTGGGTGGGAAGCGCCCTCTATAATAAAAGCAAAAATTATGAAACGACCCCATAAATTTTTTTAATTACTAAATATCTTTACCTTTTTATTTTTAACACGTAATGACACTCTGATATTAGCTCAATCTTTTTTTCATATAAGACTAGGAATTGTGCTTGAACAATGCCTATTTTACATAATAGTACAATTTTTTTTAGATGCTTGGTCACATGGCATACCAATATGGTATGCTTAAAGAATTTTGCGCAACTCGCCTAGATATGTTATCATATATATAATTGAAATATTTAAGTAACATCTAGTGGATTGCATATATTGCATCATGTTCAATAAATTTGAATATAATTATAAAGTATTTATTGAATCTTTTTCATTTATTACTATTGCATATATATATTATGTTGCACTAATTATATGATATAAGTGTCATATAAAAGTCAATATGCACGTTACACTAACATATAGGTGCACGACTTCAGGACATTCGGATGCTTTTTCTGTATCTATGTCTGACTGATCGGATCATTCGGTAATTCACACAACTAAAAATTTTAAGGGCAGTTGTGTTAAAAAAATAAAAAAGGGAGTTTTTAAAAATTTAGAAACCTAGACGTGCAATTCTGTAATTTCAGATTTTATTATAGAGGGCGCTTTTTGGGTAGGAAGCGCCCTCTATAATAAAAGCAAAAATTACGAAACGACCCCAAAAATTTTTGTAATTACGAAATATCTTCACCTTTTTATTTTTAACACGTAATGCCACTCTGATCTTAGCTCAATCTTTTTTTCATATAAGGGGGTTGTATTCAATTTAGGAGTGTATTGGAATCCAAAGGATTTTAAAAATCTAGGTGTAGTCAATTCAAATTTTTTTAATTTTCATTAAAATCTAGGTGTATTCAATTTAGATTTGTAAGGATTCCAATAAAATTTTGGTGTATTCAATTAAGTCTTTTATAAAATCCAAATAAGTCTACGTGTATTCAAAAAATCAATGATTTTATAGGAATTGTATTTTAATGGATTTTTTGAACTTAGATTTAAATAAAAAAAACACATATGAAATCTTGCTCTACCCCCAAGGATTTCATAGATTTCATACCTTCAATTTTTTTTTCTCTTGGATTTTTTTTTTCAGTGATTAAATAACCAAAACCATTAAAATTTTCAACAATCAACAAATCTTTTTGTCTCTAATAGAACCCACAAATCTACAAAAACCCAATCTTTTGAATGGCGACAATTACAATCTCCCGTTAATCTATACAAAACCTAGTAGCTGAGATTCGCAAATGAAACTCAAATTTATCTATTTGTTGATATTTTACGAGTTGATGCAGTTGAAGATTGATCCACCTCTTGAATTTATCTAGGTTTATTCTGTTTTGATTTATTGCGGCCATGGTTTCACAAATGAAAATTTTATAATGCAGAATAACAATTACAAAGAATGGATCAATGTTGCATATGTATAAATAAAGAATGGATAGAAACAAGGCGATGACAACTAAGGTTCCTATGCAATAATAACATATAGGAAAGACAACAAATTCACCCTGAATAATGTTATTAATATTTTTAAGTTTTTGATAATTACTCCCACTTATTTTATTGATACATTACACTTGCAATTTATAGGTTGTTGGTTCTATTAAACATTGGTTGTAAAAGCTTGCTAATTTGGAAACGTGAAACTATCAATCTTCTATATATGTACATACAAGCATACATACATACAAGAAGAGGTTTTGCTGGTGCTATAAATGTGCATTGATTTTTAAACTTTTTTTTTTTTTTTTAACTTTATTGAACGTGACACACTTTTAAAAAATGTATAAATATCATATAATATGATCTTAAGTTGATACATATATATTAACAATTTTTTTTTAATTCAACAAATAATTAGACGTGGAAAAACAAATATCATTTTATAATATCAAAATTTTCATTACTGTGATTTATAAAAATAAAATAATCATATAAACTTAGTCATAATTTATATAATTTGATGGAGAAAGTATTGGGTAATTGACACAACTAAAAATTTGAAGGGCAGTTTTGTTAAAAAACTAATAAGGGCGTTTTTAAAAATTTAAAAACATGGACATTAAATTCTGTAATTTTAGATTTTATTATAGAGGGCGCTTTTTGGGTTGGAAGCGCCCTCTATAATAAAATATAAAACTATGAAACGACCCCAAAAATTTGTTTAATTACGAAATTGATGCAATTGGATTTTTTAAACATACTGGTTGTGTGTCTATGGAGAAAAACACATATAAATTCCAGTGATCGAGTTTAATGTTATAAATATATATTTATATATTTATATATTCATATTGGTGGTATTTAATAAAATTTTCAATACCTAACTAGTTCAATTTTTGAATTCATTAGTCTCAGTCTCTCCCTCTCCGCTATATCGACGCCGACAACTCGGCATGACTCAGTCCAAGCCTCGTCGTGCCCGTCGGCAATCGGTCACACCATCTTCATCGTCCCCCCCCATCAAGTGAGCGTCAAACATTGTCCAAACTGAATCTCGACCATCTCCCTCTCCATCCAAATCGAGGTCGTCGTAACTCCGTCGAAGCATGGCCGTGCCAGTGTCTTAGACAATCGCCGCCGCCGTCTCAATATACCCAGCTGTCACAGCGTCCCACAATCACCGTCGCCTTTGTGTTCTGGTACTTCTGTTCTCCCATTTTCTCCCCTCACTATCTTGTTTCGGCAAATCAGCCTCAACTTCTTCTTATGTCCTTACTGTCTCAGACGGGCTCTTTGCCACCTCACATCAATGTAGGCACACCATTGTCAACAATTCAATTTTTCTTTTAATTTCATATTTCGTTTAATCTGTTGCCTTCTTGTAATCGAAGCAAGTGAGTAACCGTGATGTCAAATGATAAATTAGGTTTTCTATGGTTTGTCATATGTGAATGTTACTAATGTTTTAAAAAGGGAAAAATCAGGTTTCTTGTGCTACAAAGCTTCTGAAAAGCGTCTTTTGAGTCTCCAACCACATCTTTTGAGTTCATATGTGGGCACATTTTCATGCAGATTAACACTATGGATCCTTTGGTAAGTAGTAGCAGCAAAGCTTCTGAAAAACAGCAACAAAATAGGAACGAACCTAATAAAAGAAAGGCAACACAAAGAGGTTGGACTAAGTTGGAAAAAGTGCTCAAATTAAAAAGTAAGGGAGAAATGATAAGGGTAGATGGAGAGAAATCTGCTTCTGCTACATTAGGAAGTTTTATAGGCGTAGCAATAAGACAACAAATATCTATAAAATATGAAAGTTGGGATGTTGTGCCTGCGAAACTTAAAGACAAAGTATGGACTTCCATTCAGGTATAAACTTAACTTATTTGTCAACACCCTTCGTATTTATAATATTTGTATGTCGTATGAATGATTAAAGTTTACTCGCAGGAATTGTTTGTCATTGACAACGAATGGAAGCAGAAGATTATGGTTGTAGCCGGTAAGAGATGGAGAAATTTTCGGTCCATGCTGACTATGACGTTTGTAATTCCTTAGTTGAGCAATGAAAAAGCTCTAAACTCTCCACCAGAAATGTACGACTTCATAACGCAAGAAGATTGAAGTATCTTTGTAAACTCTATAAGAGATGAGAATTTTTTGGTACGTTCATCTAAGTTTGCTGGTTGTGTTAAGATAATATTACTGTTAGAAGTCATGCATATTCACTACCATTACTTTTTTAGGAACGAAGGAAGAAACAAATAGAAAATAGTAGAAAGAATGAACACCCCAACTGTCTCTCACGTATGGGATACGATAGCTTGAAGGAAAGATTGGTATGTTTTATATAAAATTAAGCTATTTCATTCAACGGTATTATATTTAGTCACAATTATAAGCATTTCTTTGCAGTAAAGTGAACTTCACACCCAAGAGATTGACCGTTTTGTCTTATGGATAAAAGGACGTGAAAAGTCGGGAGTATTTCTAAAGGACTCGACCAAAAAATGTGCAGACAAAATAGTAAGCTGCATACATGAAGTAATGGTATAACTTTTATATTGATAAATTTATGTATATTGCATCCATTTTGTTTTTCCTTAAAATGGGTGTACAAATGTATGTATTTCTTGTTGATAAAATATGCAGGAAAAAATCACTGAACAAGTTAAAAGTGGTGAAGTTCAGGTTGACGGCACTAATGATATTCTGACCATTGCCTTAGAAAAACCAGAGCCTTCAGGACGGGTTAGAGGGTTGGGACAATATGCAAGACGAAAGGAATCGTTTAACTTGACAAAAAAACATAGCTCTTGTGTTCCTACAAAGAAAGATGGATTCTACAAGAAGAAGCTTCTTGTCCTAGATGTTAATGGCATTCTTGCATATGTGGACAAGCGGCCAAATTGGAAAAGTGGGGCAGATGTGTATGAGCCAACTGATTTGGAACACAACAAAGAGGCATTCACATTACCAAACTCTCAGATAGGTATAAATTTGTATAGTTATTTATAGTTGATGTACTTGGATTATTAAGTTTAATGCAAATCTCACATTCTACTTTTAGTATATAAGAGGTCTTACTGCAAGGAATTTCTACAGTTTTGCCTTGAGAAATTCGAGGTTGGAATTTGGTCATCAAGAATCTTGTATGAAACCATCTATGCTTTTTTTCCCTATTTTTATTACAGTGCATTTAGGCCTATATTTCTTTTATAAATATTTGCTCAAGTTTGCCATGGAAAATCTTGTGTTTCTATATGGTTGGCATTTTTGTGTTACTATATACAATCTTAATGTCTTGCAGGTGTAATTTAGATCCAATAGTCAACTTCATTGCAGAGGACCTTAGACCCAAACTTTGTTTTGTTTGGGTAAGTTAGTTATTAATTTCGTGTCGTTTTCAATTATTTTAAAATCAATATTAGATTATATTTATGTACATACTATATTGCTTATATACAGGATCAATCATATTGTGATAAAGTTGATCGCCGACCGGGAAAACCCATATTTTATAAAAATTTACAAAAGTTGTGGAATTCTAGTTTCCCTTTTGTGCGATGGAAGAAGGGAGATTATGACATAACAAACACCTTGTTGATTGATGATTCACCAGAGAAAACTGTCAATAATCCGATACGTTTTTGCAATTTTTAAACGAAATGTATAATCAATCACTATGTTAGTTCTCATCTATACGACTTTCATTATTTTAGCTACATAACGGAATATTTCCATATCCATACAACCACTGTGATGCTGCTACTGATTCTTTTCTGCGTAAGCACATGTCCAACACTTTCAGTTCCTATTTGTATGCTTCTATTTTATTATAATTGTTCATGTGGTCTACAACAGGACTCGATAGTGAACTTTGTAGATATTTGGAAGGGTTGGAGAGAGCAGTAGATGTATAAAAATATGTAGAAGACCATCAAATCGGTCAACAACATCAGCGTCAACATCATCAAGGCGACTATGTTTCAACATACTCATGGCATGCTCAAGCGCTCCAAAGTCATGATCCTACAAGTATCACTGGCGTGAGGCACCGCTAAAATAGAGCCAAAGCAATCAGTCCAAAAACAGAGCAACGTAAACAGGACCCTTGGAACGCTTGTTAATGGGAACCAACCCGACAAAAGCACTCTGACCATCGACCGTGTGACAGCTGGTATAGAATTTAGTCAACCAATCGGGCCAATGTGGAGTGGGACTGCAGGACTAATTTTTCAGGTACTTCACTAGAACTGTTGTTTTTTGTGTCCAATAGATAAACTGTTGCTGTTGGTAGGTGTTTTGAGCGTTGACATTTTTTCACATTATTGTCGTCTTCGAGGCTACGATACAATATACATTTGTGGGACTGATGAGTATGGGACGACCACTAACACTAAGGCCTTGAAAGATATATGCTCACCGAAAGAGATTTGTAACAAGTAACTAGTTTGCTAAAGCTTATGACATATGATGATTCTGTTTTGCTACACCTTTTTGTGTATATATGTTCTTTGTTTTGTTCTTAAAATGACAATCTCCATTACAAAATGATTGTTATCTAAAAACTTTATGAGCTTCTTCTTATTACTCGAAAATCGTATACTTTTATTTTATATACTGACTAAGAAATAGTTGAGTATAATATGTTAGCATTTGTGTTCCTTTCAAAAATATATATATGTTAGCATTTGTATGCTTCTATGTAGTTGTAATATTGTTTATGAATGAAACAGTGCATGCATGATGTTCAGTTCTGATGGATTTTAAAGTTTGGACTATGCTTTTATGCAGTTAACATTTGATTAGAAATGCGTTTGATTTTAACTTGTACGAGTGAGCAAGTTTATTCGTTTCATGTTTATTTGGAAGTGGTGTAACCTTATATCTATAGGTTTGCAGCATATTGGTCTGTAACATGATAGAAAAGTGATAGATGATTTTTCATCTAGCTTCTTGGCTTCATAACGTCTTAAAATATCTTCTTTGGGTTGTTAGGT
This sequence comes from Litchi chinensis, assembly GCA_019925255.1. Taxonomy (NCBI): domain Eukaryota; kingdom Viridiplantae; phylum Streptophyta; class Magnoliopsida; order Sapindales; family Sapindaceae; genus Litchi; species Litchi chinensis. Next base: position 20,667,015 of record CM034475.1, read on the forward strand.
CCTATAGTGGACTTCTTCTTCATTCTTAATTTTTAAAATTTTTTGTTTCCTATCGACAAAAGTACTGCTATATATATTATAAAAAATCTCTGAGTTTAATATTTAAATATACAGAATAAAAAAATTAGTAGCTGATGTTACGATCCACAGTCGGTGCCTTAAAGTGGTCCACTTGTAATTTATGGGTGGCTGCATACTTAACATATGGCTGGGATGCAATAATGAATGAACAGCTGATGCAGATGTGCTGTTTGAAATTCTCTCATGCTGTTCTGCTCCTCTTTTTCAAATCTCTTTATTTTACCCTCCTCTTATTTATGAGTAATGATCAATTCTTCTTACAACGTACAAGTATCTGAACTTATGATATAAATTGTGAATTACAACTTTGTAGATACCATGTTATTCATAATGAAGTCTACAAATGGTTCAACATAAGTTTTGATAAGCTTGGACGTACATCGACTCCACAACAAATAGAAGCGTGCCAAGCAATTTTCAACAAGTTGTTGGGGAACATTGGCTTGTACAGATTACAATGCAACAAGTAAAAATTCTATTTCATCTTACTCTTTAACTTGTTGTTTGTTTATGTGTTATGTAGTTGTGATTTATAATCTCCTTCGTACTTGACTTGAAATGTTGCTGTCATTCAGCCATATTGTCATACATGCATAAGATTCTTAGCCGACCGAGTTATGGAGGGTACCTATCCATGTAAAAATAGCAAGTATGAGTTTGCTCGAGGACATCAATGTGGAACTTGTGGAAAATTTTTGAATGCAACAGAGTTGAAATATTCTAAATGTAGGGTATATGATGGTTTCTTCTTTTTCAATGTTTCATTTTGTGTATCCAAGCGCATGACTATAACTTATTCTACTGTATATGTTTTTGGCTACTGGATTAGGGTTATTTTGAAGTGAAATTGTGAATTATCCTCCAATGTGACAGTGTTAGGCCTCAACCGAAACAATTATTGCAATAGAAACGGTGAAAAACTTTAATTACATAATTTACTGTCCCTCTTGTTTCAAATTCTCATGATTCCTTAATGATAAACAATAACTATGTAAAAAGCAATTATTCACATGTTCGATAAAAGTTTCCATATCAACAAATCCACACAGTCAAATGTAATCAAAGTAAATAAGTATGTTAAATGTCAACCTTCATAATATCTTCATATCAACTAAATTAATGAGCACTCCATCATTTTCCCAATTGACATCCTTGGTTTTCAGATCTTTTCCAAATAATTTAAAAGGTGCATTGAATTAGTTGTTGCATTAGTTGCCAGAAACCAAGGGTTGCATTAGTTGCCAAAAATTGCTTGTCAGTGGGTTCAACATTTGATCAAAATATTTTTATTGTGGATGCCATTGTTAATTGTTAAACAATAAAAGCATCAATTCTGAATCTTGTCTGAAGTTGACTATTACACTAAGGGTCCATCTCATATGGCTTCTTTGAGTGAATGTTTTAGAGCTATCGCAAGTAGAAGTTTTGTTTTAAGTTATCGGTTATTTGGTTGTTAATTGATTAAGTTCTTAGGAATCAATAGTTTGTTTGCTTGTGTAATGTTACAGTGCTTTGATATCATTAAATTATCAAAAAGGAGTTATAAGAATTACATTTGAATTGACTTATACTGTTTCTTATCCGAAATGGTTTGATGTTATCAATATATGGTTATGGGAATAGTATGACTTCTGAAAGTTTTTAACAGAACATCGAGGCATTCTTGCAAAGAAGTTAACATTTATTACAATTTTTGCTCCTCCCTGTAGACATCATTGTGGCATCATGTTTGCTCTGGAATTGATTCCTGACTCTGTGACCTAGTTTATTTTTAAATTCTGTTTTATAGCCCTCAGTATTATTGTTATTTTTTTCTTACAGAAGTACAACAAAACATATTCGATAATTGGAAAATTTTGCTTAGGAAGTACATGTTCTTTCATTTGTTGGTTAAGACATCTGAGAATAGTTATGCTAGTCAGTGGTTTTTGTGTTCATTCTTGGTGATAAATGACCGTTATTTTTAAACAGGTTTATCAGACCATGCCTCACATTCGTGATACAAACCACTTGTTTCTTGATGTTCCTTCACTGAAGGATAAATTGGAAGAGTATCTCAGGAACATGTCTGTGGCTGGATCGTGGAGCCAAAATGCTATTAAAACCACTAATGCATGGCTTAAAGAAGGGCTCAAACTACGATGCATTATCAGGGATCTTAAGTGGGGGGTTCCTCTTCCACATGAGAGGTTTTAGAACAAGGTATAATAGCAAGTGCCATGAATGTTGCACTTATTTTTGTTCGAGTACCTGGTGTACTCAGTACACTGTCACTTTATTATTATTATTATTATTATTATTTTGCAATTACGTTATTATTATTATGCAAATATTATCTCAATATGTCATTGGGTTATGTTTTATTGTAAAAGATTTCATATGTGGTGTTGCTTTTGTATTCCCACTATTTGAGTTGTAATTCTCACTATCGATCCCCCCCGAGCTTGGGAGGGATGCGAATCTCAATCGGAAGGTTAGGTTATGGTTGGGAATTAGAATCGAAAAGCGTTGAGAAGAGGGACAGACAACAGCAAGAGCAGCATCTCACAGAACACATTGCCTCGAGCTACATTGTTTATGCACTTGCATTATGTAATCACTTGACGCATGAATGCTTTTAATTCCATTTCATGATGAGTTGATTTTGGATAAGTAACTTTTATGAAGCAAGTTTCAAAATGAGCATTTCTACTTCTATTTGGTTTATAGGACACACTTATCCATCTTATCTTACTCATTATATTGATTTCATTGCATAAATGTTGATCCAATGGTTAAAAGCGAACAAAATCATCTAAACAATGTATGTAGTCAATCACAATTTGTGCTGGTGCAACAATACAAGTTATGCTGCAAACTTATAAAGTTATGATAATAAGGAGGAACATGAGCAAATTCTTTTCATAAAAACAAAAAGGAGCATTATTACAATCTTTGCAATGTATAATTTCAGGCTGCATTTAATTTCATTTTTCCTCCATAACAATTGCATTTATTTCAACAAAAACAAGCAATTGTACACATTTCAAACCATTTTTAATTATTTCATATAAATTGTTATACCACTCCTTACATCGATCTGCAAACCAAAGCTACCACACATTGAATAAACACCATCAATCAACAAATAGATAAAAATGTAACAAGAAACCCAAAATTTACATGATATTAAACACATTTCAATCAAGGTTGGAAAATGGAATCTCTAGGTTAGGATTCTTAAATTAAATGTTACAATTCTCGACCTAGTTGAGATTACCTACCTGAAGGTTGGGATTCCCAACCTCCAGGTTCGGAATCCAAACTTCGAAGTTTGGAATCTCAACCTTTACGTAGAGAATTCCCACCTTAACTAAATATCTATGTTGACATTCTCAACCTCTAGATTAGGAATCCCAACCTTGATTCAACATCCACAATTTGGAATCTTGACTTCAGCGTGGGGATTCCCAACCTTGAGGTTGCGATTCCCAATGTCAATGTCAAATCAAGATTGAAAATCTCAACTTCCAAGATGGGTTTCTCAACCTCCAGGTTGTCAATTTCAACCGGAATTCTCAAATAAGGTTAGGGTTCCGATTTCCAACCTTGAGGTTGGGAATCCAAACTTTGCTTCAACATCCAAGGTTGGGATGCCTGAAGGTTGGGAATCTCAACCTCCAAATTGAGAATCTCAACCTCAAGGTTGGGAATTGAATAGCCAAGGTTGGAATTCTCAACCTATAGGTTGGGAATCCCAACTTCTAAGTTGAAAATCTCAACCTGCATTTTCAATCAAAGTTCAGAATTCTGATGTCAAAAATATGATTTTCAACCTCGGGGTTGGGATTGATGGGGAATCCCAACCCCGAGGTTGGGATTCTCAACTTCCAGGTTGAGATTTCCAATCTGCATTTCAATTAAGGCCGGCGTTCAGATTTCCAACCTTGACGTTGGGATTGGTGAGGAATCCCAACCTCGAGGTTGGGATTCCAAACTTTGATTGAACATCTAAGGTTGGGATTCTCAACCTGGAGATGGAGAATCTCAACCTTCAGGTTGAGAATCCCAACCTCGAAGAGAATCCTAACTTAATTGAGTAGCCAAGGTTGGAATTCTCAACCATTATGTTGGGATTCCCAACCTGTAGGTTGGGAATCCCAACTTTCTAATTGAAAATCTCAACCTGAATTTTCAATCATAGTTCGGATTTTCGATGTCGAAAATAGGATTTCCAACCTCGGGGTTGGGATTGATGGAAAATCCCAACCCCGAGGTTGGGATTCTCAACCTTCAGGTTGAGAATTCCAACCTGAATTTTTCAATTAAGGTCAGGGTTCGGATTTCCAGCTTAGAGGTTGGGATTGGTGACGAATCCCAACCTCGAGGTTGGGAATCCAAACATTGATTGAATATCCACGGTTCAGATGTCCAAACCTGGAGGTTGGAACATGCTGCGATGACAGTTGGTGTAGGTGGAATTGTCGCATCTGCCTTAACTAATAGTGGTTGCACCTTGGAAAGTGCTGAGGTGGAGCTTGTTTTGAATCCTCTTCAACTAGCATTTGAGACTAAGAACCTGAAAATCCTAGAATCTGTTTTGGATTGTCTTCATGTAAGCATTTGCTTTCTTTTGACGTCAAATTACAACATGTATATTTTTTGGAGAGTAGTCTTCTATGAGAATCATATTGAGGACCAGGAAAACCTAAGTTTAAACTTTTCTTAAAATTGCTCCCTAATTATGTTCACCACACTCTTAAGTATCCCTTTGCATGCATTTCCTACATGGTAATTACTAATTCAACTTATTTAAATTGCATAAACGTAGAAACTTATTGCTATTTATGTGTGATGAATAATGTGCAGTATCTACTCCGCAAGTGTTGAACGTACTCCTTACCGCTATGGCATCCACAAATTTCAAAGGTACCTTGCATTAGCCATTGAATTTTCCAGCTTTTAAAACATTTTTGGTATTTTATAAAGGATGTAAGTAACAACAATTAAAAACTATTGTCTTAGGTGTAATTTCATGAATTTTGCAAAGAATATAGTGTACCTATAATGTGATGCTAAGCGGCCAAAGAGGCGGCTGCATCCTGGAGAGTGGGAATGCCCTGAGTAAGTTTCCAATGCTTTATTACGGATCTTTTCCTAGTTGATTCTGTTTGGCTACAAGTTTTAGAAAGAAAGATAATTTTCAATTTTCTCCTTTTATATAGCAGGATTAGTGTTATTATAGCTTATAGAGCTTATGATGATTCTATGCTTTCACAGGTGCAACTTTTAAAATTATAGGAGAAATATGACATGTTTTCATTGTGATTGCAAACGTCCATCTGATGACTTTATGGAGAATAAAATGGAAGACAAGAAACAGGGTCTAAACATGAGAATGAAGAAGATTGCAAACGGGCCTAATTGCTCAACAATTAAAGACTAGCTGAAAAGCTTCCTGATTTGAATTGCACAACCATTGAATCAGCAATGAGAATTATAGCAGGTGTTGCAGCTAATATGGGAATCGAGGTCGACCTTAATTGCTATCTTTGGAATGCATTTTTCTGAGGCAGTGTATCAACACTTCATGTGTCACTTCCAAGCCTTTTTGGTGACATTTTTCTTGCTTCTGTTTTCTTCCAATAGACAGAAATTAACAAGCAGTGACCTATGTAACGTCATAGCATTGGATGTGATCCGAAATAAGAATGCATATAAAATTGAAGAAAATTGTTGCTAATTGCAATGATTCTTGTTTACATTTTGAAAAGCCAATCAGAAAAAAATAATATTACAAATGAATTCTAAATTAAAATTATAGGTTATTGATTGCTCAAAATAGTAGTGGTATGTAATATCAATGGTGTAAAAGTATGATTATGATTAAGAGGAATTGGTTTACATTTTAATTTTCTCCATTGTTTTTTCACTTCTTTCTTTTCTCATGATTCCTTAATGGTAAACAATAACAATGTAAAAAACAATTATTCACATGTTAGATAAAAGGTTCCGTATCAACAAGTGCAAAAACTCTAATGTAATCAAAGTAAATAAGTTAAATGTCAACCTTTAGAAAATCCTCATATGAACTAAATTAATGAGCACTCTATCATCTTCATATTCAAAATTGGACAACAAATGGATGCCATGAGAATTTTTTTTTTTTTTTTTTTTTTTGGTTTTTAACGCGCATTAGTAGCCTCACCTTTATATACCTCATACTATTAAGGGGGGTACATTGAGAATAATATTTGTTGCAATCTAAATCAATTAAAATGAATTTCATTTCCACTCACAAGCTAGGGAAAATAGTGATGTAATCAAAGGAGATCACTTTGAAGGGCAGTTTTGTTCAAAAAATAATAAGGTCATTTTTTATAATTTAGAAAACTAAAAGTGTAATTCTATAATTTTAGAAAAACTTTAAAAATATTTCGTAAGTTCATAAATTTGAGGGGTGTTTCGTAATTTTTTTTTTTTGACATTAGAGGGCACTTTTTGGGTAGGAAGCACCCTCTAATGTAAAAAAACTAATTACGAAACAACCCCTCAAATTTATGAAATTACGAAATATTTATACAACTATTTCGTAATTTCATAAATATGAGGGGTTGTTTTGTAATTAAAATATTTGTACATAGAGGGCGCTTCCTACCCTAAAAGCGCCCTCAATAATATTTTCTAAATTTACAGAATTTCACTTTTAGTTTTCTAAATTATCAAAAATGACTTTACAATCTATGATTTTATTTTTATCCAAAATTCCTTCTAATATTAACAAAAATACTCAAAATACCTCTAGAGGCATGTGAAGGAACAATAATACCCTCGATGATCACAAATTGATGATGAAGTTATGAGGAGTAAAATTGTCATTTTCTATTTTTTTTTTTTTTTTAACATTAGGGAGGATTTTAGATAAAAATAAAATTATAGTATTAAAATTGACATTTTGACAAACTGTAATGGTTTTTTTTTTTTTTTTTTTTGAGATCATCCCTATTTTAAAATTAAAATTATCTAAAAACTAATAATTTGATATTTATACCATTTTATTATTATTATCATGTAACTTCATTTAATATAATACAAACAATTATAATAAATTATTTAACAAATACTAAAACACTTTTATGTATATATTAATAATATTTTTATTCATAATCAAAATATGATTAATTATTATAGTAAAGTATTTTTAAAAACAAAATTATATACACATGAATAAATTATTATAATATAGTAAATTAAATTTATATATTTAAATAAAAATAAATAAAATGTTATTAAGTTAAATTATTATTACAATAAAAGTTGAAATTGTAATGTAATATATATTTTAGTTATTACAATATTTTATTAATTACATTTAAAATAAATCTATATAATATAAATTTATGACAAATTTGGAAATATATGAATGTAGGAATGATAGATTTGAAATAATATATTTACAAAACTATTAAGTGATTTAACATCTGAATAAGTTAAAAATTGTAGTCGTTTCTTTTTAATGATTTTTAAGTGATTTGACTATAAAAAAAAAAAAAAAAAAAATTCGCTTAATAGTAAAATTCAAATCCATTAAAAACAAACAAATCCAAACCTAGATACACAATTCCCAACCTTGGGGTTAGGAATCCCAACCTAAAGGTTTGGAACTTTTCCAAACTCAGGATAAATCACCAACCCCTGGGTTGGGATTCCCAATTTCTGAGTTGGGAATGGAACTACCGTCATTCCCACCCAACCTTATGGTTGGGATTCCCAACCTTCGAGTTGGGAACCTTTCCATACTTGGGATATGATTCCTAACCCCTGGGTTGGGATTCCCAACTTTCAAGTTAGGAATGGAATTGCCACCATTCTCACCCAACTTGGTGGTTGGGGTTTCCAATCGAAGGGTTAGGATTCCCAATCCGAAGGTTGGAAACCTTTCTAAACTTAGGATATGATTCCCAACCCCTGAGTTGGGATTCCAAACTTCCGAGTTGGGAATGGAACTGACATCATTCCCACCCAACCTTGTGGTTGGGATTTTCAACTAAAGGGTTGGGAATCCCAACCTTTGGGTTGGGAACCTTTCCAAACTCCAAGGTACGATTCCCAACTACTTGGTTGAGATTCCTAACTTCCAAGTTGGGAATGAAATTATCACTATTCCCACCCAATCTTGTGGTTAGGATTTCCAACTGAAGGGTTAGGATTCCCAACCCGAAGGTTGGGATTCCCAACACACAGGTTGAGAACCTTTCCAAACTCAGGATACGATTCCTAACCCCTGGGTTGGGATTCCTAACTTTCGAGTTGGGAATGGACCTGCCACCATTCTCACCTAACCTTATGGTTGGGATTCCCAACCTAAAGGTTGGGAATCGCAATAAAAAGGTTAGGTAGGTTCTTAACCCCTAGGTTGGGATTTCAAACCCGAAGGGTGGGAATCCCAACCTACCCGAAGTTATTAAAATCAACATCACCACCACCATTCTCTTCATCAAAAACATCATCACCATCATCAAACCCAAATTCTCTCATCATTCTTTCCTCCTATGATCAAAGTAATTCTACTTTTTCTTTAAAGAAATATAGTAACAACCTAATAGTTAGAATTATTTCTGATTTTTTATTTTTATAAAAATGGCTGCTGCCTAATGGAAACACGACAGCACCATAACTAGGATCGCATTCGTTGTTGCCCTCATTGCTGTCAGTCACTGCTGCACTTGTTACCATCATTTACTGTTGCTCTCATTGCCATCATTCTCGTTGCCAAGGGACGCTGTTGTTGTGTCATTTTGGTTGTGTTCGATGCTACTCCTTATCCATGCTGGGTGCTTCACGCTGCTGCTGCTGCTTATCCACGCTGTTGCCACTGCATTTCACTTCAGCTGTGTTGCGTGTGCACTGTTGTTTCTGTCAAAGCCCATGCTGCTGCACTGCTGTTCCTTTCCACTCCTACAGCTGGTCTGGCTTCTTTCTGGTGGCCTGATTATGTTGTGTTGGTTTGGTTGTTGTGTCGGCCTGTCAAAGCTTGGCAGAAGTTTGAGGATGATGAAGTTTTTGCTAGCCCTTTTTGTGTTGTCGCCGAAGAATCAAAGAGGATACATTTCAGCTTATAGCTTTTATTTCATTAAGGGCATTTTTGTCCAATCCCACTCTTTTTTGTACCATCAAAAGCTATAGGGTTAGTTTTGGAGTCCACTTTGTCAAATGAGTCATTTTATCCATTTTCTCTAACAATTAAGCCTATTTATTGATTTTTATTTGGGCTTAATTAATTTTATGAATCCACTTGGATTCAGACTTTATATACAATCTCATGATTCTATATTAAATCATCCAATATAATTGGACTCATAATCACAATTACTTTACACAATTTTAATTAAATAATTTGAATGCAGACAATATTAGAAAACCAAAAAAAAAAAACAAAAAACACAACATCCCTTCGAATTTCCTGCAAAGGTAGCTTTTTCTCCAAAACTTAAATTCAAAGTTTTTGCCCTAAACATTTTAATTGAACAAAATGTGTGTTTGCTGGAGATGAAAAATATAAGAAAGCTTCAAGATTTTGCTTGGAATGAAGAAGGAAGAAAGAAGAAGAACAAAGGCATTTGGGAGGGTAGAAAAAAGAAACAAAAACCTAAGGGCAAGACGGTAATTGCACATTAGGGTTGTTTTGGTAATTGAGACTAAGGACAAGAAAATAATTTGGGGGTCATTTGAGCCAAAGGGTACTTTGGCAAATGAGAGTCATAGAGTACAAACAATTTGTTTGACGGGTAAAAACAACTTCCTTTTTTTTGGGGCTAAAAACAATTTTTTTTTTCTTTAGGACTACGAATTCTTCCCTTATATATTTTATACCACTCTAGGTGTCTTTAGGTGTCTTTGTTAATTAATGTATAATCTTACTGTTTTTGATGAAATGATATTACTCAAATAATTATTATCATGTTAGATGCCGACTCAAATTGCTGATTAGTCAATTTCCTAATTGTCATTATAAGCAAGCAAAAAAAAAAAAAAAAAAGAGAATAGAAAAGAAAAGAAAAAGGTTTTGTTGATTAGTCAATTTCCTAATTGTCATTTTTTAAAATTATTTTTTCTCTCTTTTATTTTAGTATAATATTAAATATATTTAGTTGTTTTAAAGATTAAGTTAATATAATTATTAATTATTTTTTGAAAATAATATTCTTTTATATTAATTATAAAATAAATATTATTTTATTTAAAATTGATAATAGTTATATTTATTTTCAGAAAATAATTTAATATGTTAAAAATTAAGTAATTTATTTTAAATATAAATGTATTTATTCTATTTATATTTTTTAGTCCAATTCCAACATCTGCCAAACAAAAAACTTACTATTTTTATCATTTTTCATACTATACCAAACATATCATAGTATTAATTTATTCAATCTTATTAAAATAATTCAATCTAATCTCACGTGTCAAGCAAACCCTTCATTAACAAATGAGGAATAATGTTATGTTGCTTAAGTTTTGCTCCTTTAAAAAAAAAAATGTAAAAGTTTTATAATAACAATTTAATTATAAGATAATATATTAGTTACAAGCCAACTTACCATAACATTTAGATAATAAATTTTGGCAAATGTTTAAACAAGCATTACTCTTCAATATTGTGATACATGACCATTATTTACTTATCAAGTTTAATCTTTTGATATCGAGTGGGTCAAAAACCTATCGAAACTTGTCGAAATTAAGTATTACATGAGCAGATGATATATCTACTCCTATAATCTAAAGCTATACATACTCCTACAATCATACATTTTTCACCGTTAGTTGCACATGATTGGACTTAAAATTAACATATGATGAGATTTGAACTCTATCACATGGATAAAGGTATACACCAGTTAAGATAAGAGGAGATAAAGTATATAAAAGAGAATTCAAACAAATTATACTAAACTTTGCGTGACTTTTGAAAGTAGCACTAAACTATCAATATGAATTTTTTTAGCATCACCAATATTTGCAAACTATAGCTTGCAGACAAAGAATATGAACTATGATCATTTTTGGTCATTTGTTTGTGACTATACTGAAAGTGCTAATAAATCTATTTCAATAATTTGATTTTGGTTTCACCAAATAACAAAAGGAAAGAAAAGGGTTATTATTTATTTATTTTGTAGTTAGCTGCTGGCTTCATTGGCATCAACACCACAGCTTCATGTCATGAGAGGCATTGTTCTACACTCAATGACAATTCTTTTGCTCCTACCAATTTGTGTGGGCAAAACCCCCACCTAGTGCGAGTTGATCCCTCCTGTATAGGAATAGCTTCTCAGATCATACCACTAGTGTCTCATTTTAGTAGGTCTCAATTGTATCCTAAGCCAATTCTATTGCCACTTTGTTCTCCTATAAATTCACTTTAGACTAACATAGCATTTATACCATGCAAACCTACTGCCACAACATTATGTGCAACAATCTACAGAAACTTCTAAAATTGGTATAGGTCCGCTAGGTCCATCCAGCTAATATGTGGGGTGCTTCCTTGTTGACTCTTGCGCATGTAAACCCCACACGAAATGAAAACCAGAAAGTGCCTGCTCACCTGTTAGAGGCTATAGAAAATAACATAAAAACTGGAAGTACGGAAACCAAACAAGAGGATTGGGTTCTTGCATAATTGGTTGATATTGATACCAAATTTTGACTTCCAAGCCATTTCTTTATTGAGACAGAAACACCTTTGTGGGTTTGGACACTGATTAATTGAGTTATTCTCCTCTTTGAGACATCTCCAACTGGAAGACGTGGATGCATGTCCACAAAAAACCATTCAAGTTTGACGTTTGCTTAACCACTAAACAATATAATTTATGTTATTAAATTCTATCACGACCTCTCATGTGCAAGATCTAACAAATCATACTATGGATAAATTTAGTTGGAGATAATAAATTAATATTATATAAAGTAATCACTAGACTCAAAATTTTAAATTCTCTGCTTATAACCCAAGCGATAATATCATGTTTGTAACCATATATATATATATATATGAACAAATAAGCATTTAGACACAGTTATTCTTCCTGAAAATAGATACCAACAGTTACCATCACATATTAATGGTTTCTTTCTTCTATGCAAACGCTTCCAAATAAATTTGAATGACAATTTTATAAGAAAAGTTTTAAAATCTTGTGAATGTTGTTCACCTGGGCATGAATTTCACATTGTATTACAATGGTGTTGCATAGCCTTTCTGTATAATATGTCCCTGCCTAGACACTTCATCTTATGCTTTTCTTTCTTGGAGTTCAAGAAGAAAAGGAAAAAAAACAAACGCAATATACTTTCTGATAAAAATTATGTAAACAATTCTATCACTTTGTTTTCTATACATATGTTTCCTGCGCCTTGTATTAGAACTACGTATTGTCACACCATGTAAATATTTAGTGTATCCAAGGAAGCTCAGTTTTCCGTCAGAGCTTCTGATCCAATCGTTGAGTAAAGAATAAGCGCCGATATTCATTTCCTGCAGAGTGTATTTGTACAGTTCAGTAAATAATCTGGGACTGTATGTATGCAAGTATATATAAACAACTAAAGAGAGGTGTACTTGTGCCAATTCCTCAACTGAAATGACACGGTTTCCTTCCTGTTCGAAGTGTCCAAAGGCTGTAGTTGCAGTACTTTCCCATTCTTCAAGAGCCTCAAGCTGATATACACTAATTGCAGCAGCACAGAACTCTTCGAACGGCATTCTTTTATACGAGAGAGGTTTCATCTAATTATTAAAAATGAGAACCGTGGTTAATATCATGATAGAGAAAAGATGATCAGGGAAAGTCTTTGTCAAATATCAAAAAGTGTAATGCTTTGTTGTTTTCATGCTTCATTTTTTACTGTTTCTGAAAAGAATGGTTGATCACGATCTCTAGCCTTTCCTTGTATATTCTGACAATTCACTTACTTTATATCATGCAAATGCATGTGTAACTTACACGATGGTAATGACAACCTCAGAGAAGAAACCGTAATGTTGGATATGGCAATGAAATTTGGCATGATCTCATTCTTTGTAATAGTTAGCATAAGATGTGTCATTGAAAGAGGCTTTGAGAAATAAGTATCAAGAAGACTCACCAGAGTTAAAATGTCAAGTATTCTTGCCTCTGTCATGGCATCGGTTACATGTCTTGTAAGGGCCTGCACTTCCCGCAGAATTTACGGTCATGAGAAAGCCATAGTTGATAAGCAATTCATATAAAAGTCCAACAAATTCTATCACACGGAAATAAGAGGAAAAGATCAACCAAGTTTATAAAACATTACCATTGATGTAAATACTAAACAGAAAAAATACAAAAGAATTAAAAAGAGGAATCGTTGACTAACCACTTTAAAGTTACTAAATGAGACAGAGTCATCTCTAGGTTCTGAGAACTGAAATTGTGCTCTAATATACGCAAGCTAATCTTCTGTTAAAGTTTTCGAAAGAGCCTGCAGCAGCAAGATGAAAATTATTAAATAGCTGATTACGGAGGAAGGCAGCCAACACCACAGCTGGAAGTTGGCTGCCTTGCCCCAAGTCGGTCAGTATGAAAATTAGTCACATGAGAATGGCAGATGAAGCCAATCCTGATTCCTGCCTATACATCATGCATCAGCCACCTAGTTGTTGATTTAATTTTTTTTTCTTCTTATAAATATCATATATTTCTTTGTTGACAATGAAAAGTTAACCAATTACCTTCAATGCTGCACGTTTTAGGGGTGCGCCACGAAGATAAGACTAAACTAACTTGTAGATCAAAATATGCAGAGGCACAGCACGATTTTCATCTCGTAACCATGGATATATACATAGAGTTGTTTATCAGTTTCCAGACGTGAATTGATAATAATTGCTACTATAGGTGAAAATTTAGTCCATAATTGGCAAGAACTGCGTTCGCAATTCTAGATATATCTTGTTGGCAATTGTACTTACTCAGAGCTTGAGCAGCAGTCATCCTTTTCCTGTGGTCCTTGCTCAGAAGCCGTTTCACAAAATCTTTGACTTCAGGTGACACTGAAGGCCAAGGTGAATCATCAAAGTTAGGATCAGCTGTCAGCACAGAACGAAAAATTCCTGATTCGCTGCGGGCCCAGAAAGGTCTACTTCCGCCTAACAATATATACATATACTATGACACCAATACTCCACATATCACTATCAGCTTCAACATTGTAAGATCTATGAAATACTTCAGGCGCTACATGGTATGCACTGCCAACTATATCGTTAAGGCGTTGATCTGCAAAATCACGGAAAGTGTATGTTTTGTGTGTTCAAGCTTACAGTTGACAACTAATATAACATTATATATATTTTCAAAAAAGGGAATAGCGAAATGCATATGAGATGCATCTTTGTGACTTGAGGAAAATAATAGCATTCCACAAGCCAAGTAGCATAACCACAAAACATAAAACTACATCCCCATGTCCATTATAAAACGACCAAATTAAGATATTCAGGTGTTTTATTGACTCAAGCTGTGATATGTATTATTTTGTGGCTCAAGGACTTCTTTTCCTTGGATGCATAGAAGTTACGCTAAATGCGATAGAGGACGATTTGCTATATCTCACTATGCAGCTAGACTTCACAGAACATGTGACCAGAAATCAACATGATCTATTAGGAATAACAAATACAAGGGAGCAAATAGAATTGCACATGATGCAGTTCGATAGAACTTAGCTGCGAAAATATATAGCCAGGTTAATTGGTTCTCCTTGGACCAGAGCACTTATTGTCGCGAGAACCAATCTAAGTTTAAAAAGCCGGTCAAGCAGAAAGTGAGTGATACCTGGCCGAATAAAATCAGATGGACCAAAATCAATAACCTTCAATGGAGCATCATCTTCTCTGGTGGTAAAAAAAATGCTGCCAAGCAATCACTGAAACAATGACAAATAGTTAGGACATTTTGTTCAGGCTATGGACGGCAAAATGGTGCATAAGCAAAGGTAAACACCCGTTTATTTTAAAATGATTCTTTTAATGCAATAAATTAGTAGCTCAATGAAGGAAAAAACAAAAACAAAACCCACTTTATATTCATTGTAATATACCTCAGGCTTTAAATTATGATGCACAACACCTTGAAGAGGGAAAAACAAAACTACGCTTAATATTTGAACAACTATTGTTTTAGCATCTTCCTCAGTGTATCTGCCACCTCTACAACAATGAATCAGAAGATAATATCGTCAAATGAAACCCATAAAATTTAGAAGAAAAATAAACACAAACATCAAAATAGCGAAAGGTTTTAAAGCATTCTCTTGTACCTTGATAAAATTCTTTCCAGTAATTCTCCACCTTCTCACACATTCTGATAGAACAAAAGATGCATATACGTAAGCAACCAGAAAGCAAGATCAACTAAAGGTCCGCCAAAGGCAACCAAAAAATTGGACTTATGAAAATGAACGAACAAGTACCGACATACTCCATGACTATGTAGACGTTATTGGCATCCTCAAATGAATCATAAAATTTGATCAGGTGTTTACTCCCAGATAAGGCTTTTAATATTTTCACCTCCCGACGAACATCTTCAATTGATATCACTGTCCCCATCTCCAAAACGAACAATTGGTTACCCACCATATCTAACACTTAACAACTGAACTAACTATCCGATAATGTCCTATGACAACAAGTTATCATTCCCAGTTCTGTCCTCAAGTAAATATTTATCTTCTAGCACATGACCAACATCGAACATCAACCTATTAAAACAAAGTTTTTTTCTTTTAAAACAAAATTGCAATACACTATTCAGAGTTTCTATACCACATCGAATGCTTCACAACTAACCTTTCAGTAATGCCCTCTTATAAGTTATGGTTCCCTATAAACAGATTTGTATCTTTTAGCAAACTATCAACATCAACTCATCGAAACAATTCAATGTTTTTCCTTTTGAACACAAAAAAGAAATACACAACATTCCAAAGTTCAATACTATAGCACTCCTGAAGTTAATATGTTATGTTTTCTGTTACTACCGTAGTACATGTGTTGGTGTATTTAACTTGTAGTAGTTTCGCTAACTAAGGTTGTTTTAACTTAACTAGCAATTCGTTTTGTATAAATAAAATTAGAACACTTGTATAGTGGATTTGAGATATAAAGAACCAATATAAAAATTTGTCTTATAGCTTTTGTAAGTAAGAGAGACACAAAGAAAGAAAATAAATTGAGATTAGGGGCGAAGAGCTGAAAACAACTTTGAACTGGTATATTTGGACTTGTTGTAGAGCTTGTGTTGGCCATTGAACATCAACTCATTAAAACAAAGTTTTCTTTTTTCCTTTCAAAAACAAAAATGCAATACACTAGTCAAAGTTTCTATACCACATCAAATGCTTCACAACTAAGTAACCTTTCAATAATGCCCGCTTATAAGTTATGGCTCTTAATTCCCAGCCCCTCCCTCCCCCCACCCAACCCCCCTTCCGAGATTTGCATCTTTTAGCAAAACTGTCAACATAACTATTCAAAACAATTCAAAGTTTTTCCTTTTGAACACAAAAAAGAAATACACAATATTCCAGAGTTCAATAGTAGGTTATGCTTTTTGTTACTGTTGTCGTACATGTTTTAGTATATTTAACTTGTGTTATTTAGCTAATTAAGGTTGTGTTAAGTTAACTTGCGATGTATTTTGTATAAACAAAATTAAAACACTTGAATGGTGGATTTGGGATGTAAAGAACCAATATAAAAACTGCTCAAATAGCTTCTGTAAGTAAGAGAGACACAAAATGAAAAGGAATTGAGATTAGGGGTGAAGAGCAGAAAACAACTCTGCTATCCCCTACTTTAAAAGTGAGTATGCTCTGTTTTTTAACATTAAAACTACTACTTTTGTGTCGGTGCCAAAAGGAATAGGCAACATATTCTGGTATCGGAGCTTTGAATCAAAGAGAAAAATTGTCAGAAAGGTGTGAAAAAGATTAGGTCTTCAAAGATTCTTCATGGCCAACACAAGCACCACAACAAGTCCAAATATACCAGTTCAGCAGCTTTATGTACCTGTCTTTGATGGGGAAAATTACGATTTTTGTTTTGTAAAAATGAAGACCATCTTCTTACTCTTAATCTTTGGGACTTAATGGAAGATAGAGTTATAGAACCAATCTTAATAACAACACTATAAAAGGTTGAGTCAAGATTATTGAAGGAGAGAAAACAAGGCTCTGGGTAAAATTTAGAAGGAAGACAAAAAAAGAATGAGCTTTTGTTTTTCCTTTGATCTCTGAGATAGGTACTAGAGATAATAAACACAGTCACCATCATCACCACCACCACTACCATTTGAATTTTCATTTACACATTCCCCACTTCCATTTTCATCATCATGTTCATCATCATGATGATCATGATCAAGAAAAGACATAAGTTATATAACATTAAGATACTATTAAGAGGAGAATTATTGAGAGATAATAACGATCTTAAGTGTAGGTTATGAAATATCAAAAGAGTGGCATCCACACATAAATGTTTCACAACAGTCTCTTTTAGATGTTTACCGTATAAAGAATATGCCTCGTTAAAAATCAAACTAGGAAAAAACTCTATGGGAAAAAATCCTAGTAAAGGAGAAAAAAAAATACATTATTCTTGTAAGATTTGCGTTCAGAACCGCCTCATTAAAAACTTTGTCATAAAACTCGGTAAGATAAAAACCTAATTAAGTGAAAAAGAGTGCAGCCCATATATATCCAAAAATAAAAGATATTACTCTCCTAAAAAATATACAATTATCACTCTTATAGTTCCTCAAAGATATCAAAAAGTATATTTGATTCCATTCCAGCATTTCAGAGTTGGTGCAAAAATAAACCTTGTCATTTCCTAGATCTGAACCAAAAACAAAATAGTATAAAAAGCCATTTTCTAGTACTAGAAATTTAGAATGCCTATAAGTTCGAGTACTAGCATTAAGTGTCATGAACAAACTGATTTTAGCTACTAGAATATCATCAAAATGCTACCTTTTGAGGAAGAACAAATAAAACAGTAGTTAATATCTTACCTTCTGGGAATGAAAGGTCTGTCAAAATAGGGCATGGCTAGTGTTTTCGGAACCAGTTCCCTCCTCAACCTACTTATTTCTTCCTCTTCTTCCATCTATGAAGCAGAAGGCCAAAGTGAAGATTACATATTACGAAAACATAAAAGGAACATCACCTCAAAATCATGCAATTTTCAAGTCAAGTACCTTTTGTTGCTTTTCTCTTTCCATCTTGTATTGTTCAATCAAAGTCATCTTCCCTGCTACCTGATGACATAAAACCACAAATACTTAGCCCCCTCATCAGGAAAATCACCACAATGTTTTACTCTAATGTATACATGCACATGCATATACAACTATAAGGAAAGACGCCTGCACTCTAATATATCCATGCATATGCATATACCGACTTGCCGACAGAAAAAATAGCCAATATATACCACATGAACTGCTAAAACTACAAACTAATTAGCTATAGTAGTTTAGTTCCCTATCTAAGCTTCAAAATCAACTATTAGAGCCATTAATTTCAGTCACATTTGTTAGGAGAAGTAGACACCAGGGAATATTACTTCTGAAATCAAGTTTCACAATCTCTATTGTTCAACAACGTTGGCAGGGCAACAATAGCTGTTAATTCTGCCATAACAGTTAAGTTGTCTCCAAAATAATTTGGCTAACAAATGCAACCTCAAAGAAAGAATGTGTCAATATTCTGTTCATAACTCTCCTAGAAACCCGTTTCAGTTTCCGTTACATGTGTCCTAGAATTGTTAGAAAGAAATAGAGAATTTGATACACTGCCATGGCAACTTCAATCAGTCAATCTGACTTAAGATTTTGTTATTTGTCCCAGCAGAATCAGAAACTCTAAACAAACGTTTGTTGTCTAATTTAATTGTTACATACCTAGAGCAAGCCACAATGTAAATCAGGGTAGAAGTTCTAAGAAAAAATTGTTGAAAGAATTAGAAAGTACCTGATGGTCAAAGTCAGTACGCTCCACTGCCTGCACATCATTGTAGTGCTTCAGGTCAACAGGCCTGGTAATCTCTTTAATCAGGCACTGAAATTACGTAAACAAAAGCAAGAACAATCAACTCATCAATAACATATAATGAAAATCTCAATTTTATGCAACAAGTGAAAACATGCAAATAATCATATTATTTTGTTTTTTAATACTTGTTATATTCTCATAGCATTTGAGGAATGCCACCATATATCCAAAGCATTAATGCATCTTTCTTTCTAACACAAAACTAAAGGAGCTTTTTGTTCCATTTGTGTTTAACAAACAGTCTCACCTCTGCTACAATGATAAAACCAAAAATCAGAATGAGTCACTAAAATTATGAGGTTCATGGTTGTCATTTCAAATCATACAATACATACCTCAGTTCTCAGCTTGAATGGTTTTTGGGAACTGATTCTATGTTGTTTCTTTTTTCATGTTCTTCTTCAATTGATTCAGAAGTCTAAAATTCAAACAAAAAATTACAACAACTCGAAGAGAAAAAGCACAATGCAGAAAGACATTAAGTGAGACAGAGAGCTTACATTTGTCCTACCCCATTACATTTCTCAGGCAATGACATTTTCTTCTTTTTACACTCATCCTGATCATCATCAGATTCCTTTGATGATTTGGGTACAGAAAGCAGCTTCTCAAAGGCTCACTATTTCTTACCTCTTCAAGCAACTTGTCCGTAGAACTATCCTTGTATAGATTCTCCAATCCACACTCATCTTCACTTTCAAAACCCTTGAGGACTGGAGAAGCTGATTTTTTAAGTTCAATGTTATTGGATTCTCTATCTGTTAAGTTCAAAGTTAAGATGAGATCCAAAATGAAGAAGATCACTAAGAGATTGCAAGAGATAGCAGCACAGAAGAACAACTTGTTAGTTACCACTTCACCCAAAAGCTTAAACTGATAGGAAAGTGTCCAACTATAGTATTTAAGACTTGAGATTGACACGTGACACGCCCCTTCACATGTAACGTGGACAGATGACAGATGACGGACACATACTACACGCCCCCTACCGTATAACATGTGTAATGAGATGATTTTGAGATAAAGGGGGGAGAGGAGATTTGAACCAGAGACCTCCAAGCTCTGATACCATGTTAGTTATCACTTCACCCAAAAGTTTAAGCTGATAGGAAAAGGTCCAACTGTAGTATTTAAGACTTGAGGTTGACACGTGACACAACTTACTGGATTTGAAAGAGAAATTATAAGGGGAGTCCAACAAGGTCAGATACCAAAGACTATCAATAGCTTCTTTAAATGAAACTCATGTTTATGGAAGGAAGAAAGATCAAGAGGCAATACTTGGTTTGTTGTTGAAGATGGAATCTCCATTATTCCTATCGTAACTCCCCAACAACTTGGATCAATCACACTTTTAAAGTATATCCACCAAGATACAGAGCAATTGGCATAGCTTCTGGTTTTCTTTCTTGCACTAATTCTTTCATTGGCTTGGCTTGGTTTTTTAAAATGGCATTTGTAACTCCCCACATGTCCTGCTGTTCAAACATTTCATAAAATGATGAAAAATTTTGAAAATACTGAAGTGAAAAGGATTAGCATGATGCAAATATTCTTGCTGCACATGATAGTCTTAAAATTTGGATATGGAGGCTCCTCATATCTTTGTATACCGAGTTAGAGCATAAGATCACTTCTTGCTTTAAATCTAGATGAGAGGCCTTTAAGGGTTGTTACATGACAATGAGCCATATATTTTACTCCTCAGCACAACAATGCATGTGGCTTAGATGACAAAGCATGATAACAAGATACCATGTTAGTTGGTTTTTTGTAAGTGCAAATTGGCCATTCATACATCGAAAACGAACGACTTCTTAAGTCAACTAGTATTCTTACCTTTATAGTTGGAAGATTCTGTGGTTTTGTTGCAGCCAACGTGTTAGTCCTCAACAAGAAGTTATCATGCGCAGAATGCAAAGAAGCAAATGTTTGCTAGCAAACATGCCCCTTTCCTTATAGTATAGAAAATTTAATATTCGTAGACTTGATCTGCTGTCTAGACATCTAAAATGGTAGACAAATCCAATGACATTTTAGTATATGGTACTCGTGAATTTAATTAAATCAACCACGAATAAAATATGCAAAATTTTTAATTACCTTGATTCAAAATTTTATCAGTCTAAGCATTTTCAAAGTTCTATAAAGCAAGCAAAATTGAAAAGACTTACTATTTGAAAAGCAAAAATGCAAATAACTTAGTGAGTCTTTAATTTTAAAAGCAAAGAACTAGTTTCAAAAACACTAAGCAGAGTATTAGTATAGATGATTGAAGCTATAAAGAATAAGAAGATCAAAGTGCAATCAACTGTTTTACAGTAGTAGTAAATGGCTATACTTGAAATAGAAGATGAGGATGAATGTGATTATTCAAAAGATGAGGATGAATGAGATGACCATCTGATTTCTCATCCTTTGATGCTTCCTCCTTGGGTGTTAGAGAAATTTTTAAAATAAATTAAAGTTGAAAATGAATAGACACATCCATTCATTAAAGGTTGTGTCTGTTAAATTAAATTCTCAAAATGAAAAGATACATTATTTTGTAAAAGGTTGTGTCTATTAAAAAATTGTGTCTATTAGAAATCTATATATATGTGAATGCCACAATCAACTCAAGTATCTCTAACATATATTTTATTTTTTTCTTTTAAAATATTCTCTGTTTCTTACAAACAAAATAACTAATATTCTACTTTCTGCAGAAGTAGAAAATTGCTAACAATAAACTTGTTATCATTCGATAGTATTCTAGTTTGTCTTCGCTAGTGTACATCGCAGACAAACAAAAGGTTTTATTGTATCCTTAAAGCGTATTCACAACTCGGTGCATCACAGAATTGGTAGAGGCGAATAACGTCTTAAGGAATGAAAGTGATTTTGTTACGCGACTTGAAGCCGTTTGTCTGCAGTTTTTGCTACTTTGTTCATGCTATTTCGTGCAGGTTACTTTGGTTGTTCTTTTGTACAATTTTTGGTGAATTTTGCTAACTGTTTTGGGTGGAATACAAGGCTATTTTGGGCTGCCAAATTGGACAACAAAATTCTGCAGTTGAAAAACAGTGCAGATTTTTCTTCATTTTTTGGATTGTTTCATGCAGATTTTTCTTGGCTGTTCCTGGGCTGAATTGTTCGACATCAACAACATTGGGGTTATACATGAATTGATGCAATTTAGTCTCTATTAAAAACAGATAATAACAATATTATGTAAGAAAAATGCACTACCAAAATTTCAGCTACCTCAGTAATGTCAGCCATAGTTGAAAACGCCTCTCACCAGCATGTACAATTCCACATAAACGACTAAACTCAGCAACTGAGGACATAAGCAAAATCCAGTCTTTATCTAAAGGTAGCAACAGAAAGCCGTAGAGATGATTGTAACTTTACAAAGAGTAGTAGCAAACTGAACTGAATTTGAAGAAATCCTTGCCATCTATTGAAAGCTAGACTCAATATTGTACAATAACATCAATTACAAAGGGAAGTTTGGATATTGGTACCTCAACCTTTTTGACAATGAGTTCATCAAAGTTGAGCCAAATCAATTGTTTTTGTCTCTTGTGGTTGCCTTCTAATATAGGGAATTTGACTAACATGTTACTTGTAAACCAACTTTCATGGAAAATGTAAAAACTTTATGTTATATTCTTCTAGACAATGCTCTTCCATTTCACCTACAAAAGTTTAACTAATTAATGAGATAAAGAACCATTTAACACCAAGAGCACCTCAGTTTGGTAGTCAAATAGTCTACTGCTTTCCATTAAAGAAAGACCAAAAAAAAAAAAAAAAAGTAATAGAAAAAAGGAATCGGCACTAGCCTCACAGGTAGCATCTCACTTTAGGATTCAAGATGTGATGATTTCCATTCAACTCTCCTATTTTATCTTTGTTGATCCTCACTTCCATGCCATCATGTGTAGTTGAAGCAGCTGTTTTACTAGCAAGAAAAAGATTTGGAACTATAGCCCAACCTTGAACCACCTCATAATTTTGCAGTGAAGCAACCTTAAAAATGCAAAAATTCACTCTCTAACATAAGCAAAAAGCATTAGAATTTCCAAGTTTCTGTAAAGAAACTACAACAGCAAAAACTCTTAATATAACACTACACTACATGTGATCCAGCCATAACAAAACATCTCTCAATACTAAATCACCAGTTAAAACACAAAACCACAAGGAATTTGTTTAGAAGAAGAAAAGTACATAAGGGACTCTTAACTTTGGATAGAATTGGAAAAGATGCCTTACAACTGAAGAGAAGGGAAATCCTTGGCATCCTTCGAAGGTACGTACTTCAACTCTTGGAAAGATGTAATCAGCAGTGAATTTTGAGTGCGAGGTCATCCCTATCTCCTCTTGGAAAGAATTTGCATCTGGCAAAATTAATTTTAAACGCTAAACAGAGTTAAACAACAATGTTAAAAGCTTTTGGACCTTCAAGAACAATAAAATTAAAGTCAAATTAGTTTAATACCTTGGTCTTCAAGGAGGCCCAAGAATCTTGACCATACCATCTTCCATAGGAGCAAGCATACCTTCTGCATATAGAATTGTCTTGAAATTTTGATATGGAGCCTCAAGGTTGTTATAGCACGTATCCGAAATCAGTCATATATTTACTGCTCAATATAACAATACAGGTGTCTTTGATGACAAAGCATAACAAGCTACCATGTAGCTATAATCTCTTTGAGCAAACTTGCCATTTAGATAGTGAAAATAAACAATTATTCAAGTCAACTAGTATTCTTACATATATAGTTGAAAGATTCCCTCATTTTGTTACAGCCAATGTGTTAGTCCCTGACAACAAGTTGTTCTATATAGAATGTAGTGAAGCAATTTTTGGCTTGCAAATATGCCCATCTCCATCTCCTCACAACAAGGAAAATTTTATACTTATCAATTTGATTCGCTTTGTAATTGAAATTGCAATGACATACTATCTAAAAAGCAAAAATGCATATTAGTCTTTCGATTTAAAGGTAGAGAACCAATTTCAAAATCTTTGATAAGAGTATTGAATAGATTATTCAATTAAGAAAAAAAGAGAAGATGAAAATGTAACCATTTGTTTTAATGTAATAAATGGACATATCTGATTTGATGTAACTAGTACTCTAAATTCCTCATTCCTTAATTCCTCATCTTTTGATGCTTCCTTCTTCATAGTGTCAGTTGTTTTGATGCTTCCTCCTCCATTATTTAGTCTATATTAAAATCAGATAGTAAATTTTCGAAGATTTTAGGTTCAAAAATGCACCACCAAAATTCCAACATATGCACTCCACCGCAGGTCAACCAGCCATAGCTGATAACACCTATAACCAACATGTTCAACAATACACATATGACTCTAACTCAGCAACTGAAAACAAAACCAAAATCCAGTTTTTTAGCAGAAGATAACAATATACATTTTTAGAGATGATTGCAACTTCATAAAGAATAGCAGGAAACTGGATTAGATTTGAAAGAAAATTATGCTATTTGCCGAATGGGCACAACACTACAGAAAAACATCAATTAGAAAATGTAGTTTGGATTTTGGTACCTTAACCTTATTGGATAATAAGATCAAAGTTGATGCAAATCATTTGCACAACTTGCAAATATTTTTTATATCAAAAAATTGTCTTCGTCTCTTGTATTTACCTTCCAATATGGGGAATTTGATAGACAAGTTACTTGCAAACTAGCTTTCATGGAAAAAGTGAACATTTTCTGAATCTATCTAAATACACCATTTCACCTACAAACATTCAACAAATCAATGACATGAAGAATCATTCAACACCAAGACCACCTCACTTCAAGATCCAAATAATCCATTGCTTTCCATTAAAGAGGATAGAAATAAAAAGGAGAAGAAAATAGCAATGGCCTCACAAAGAGTATCTCACTTTGGGATTCAAGATGTGATGCTATATTCAAGTCTCCTATCTGATCATTGTTGGTCCCCACTTTTATGTCATCACATGCAGTTGAAGAAGTTCTTTCACTAGCTGGAAAAAATTTTGGAACTTAACTTCGTAGCAAGGCCAACAATTTTGCAGCAAAAGCAACCTTAAGAAAGCAAAAATTTCAATCATCAATATAAACAGGAGTACTAGAATCTCGAAGTTCCTGTAACAAAAACAAAATTGCAAAGTATAAAGCTGCACCTTTATATCATATGGCCATAGCAGAACATCTCTCAGCAAGATTAGTGGGTAATACTTTTGTTGACCAAGCAAAATACAAATAAGTTATTGGGTATTCAATACATTAAAAGAGAGCATTGGAAAGGAGCATTGAAGTAATAATAAGTGTTTTGCTATTTTAAAATAGCAACGACCTCAAGAACAACACTTCATTTTGGGATTTAAGATGTAATGTTTTGTTTAACTCTCTTGTTTGTTCTTTGCCAGTCCCCACTATTATGTCATCACATGCAGCTCTCAGCAGCTCTTTTATTAGTTGGAAAAAGTTTGGAACCTAACTTTGTAGCAAGGCCAATACCTTTGCAACAAAACAACCGTAAGAAAGCATAAATTCAGTCATTAATATAAGCAGATAGTATCAGAATCTAGCCGTTTCTATAATAAAAAGAAAATTCCAGAATATAATGTTGCATCTCATATGATTCAACCATAGCAAAACAGTTCTCAACATATTATCACCAATTAAAATACAAAACCACAGAAACTTCTCTAGAAGAAAAGAATAACATCACGAACTCTTAAGTTCCAAGCCTCTAGGAAAGATGAGTGTAAGAATTAGAATATGACGAACATTCTTCCCAAACAGATGTACAGATGCTTTGTGTTGATGATCTTGGATGTTGCTAAGATGAAATGGTAATCCAAGCTTCTAGGCATTAGTTGACATCATGGAGTTCAAGGTCCCTCTATAGTAACAATATGATGATTAAACATAGCTATTATGGTCAACAAATATGGATAACAAAGGAATTGCGAAAAAGCAAATGAATTTTTTTGGGAAGATATAACATCATATCCTACATTTTCAAGGCATTGATGTGGTGATGACAAATATGAATAATCACAACACCACACGTAAATGTAATGAATGTGAAAAACTTACCAATGAAATAATGTATCAATAAGTTATATAAGTAGTTCACATTTAGATGCAAAATAAAATGTCATCCATTGACAATAGGAATCCAAAATAATGAAAGGGACTTGTGCTATGATATCATAACAGGCTTGATAAAATACTTATATTAAATTTACACCATATATACTATCAAAATATAACCGATGTTGTATGACTTGAATCACACATAAGAAAATCAATAATTTGCAATAGACAGTGGAACAAAACCTTGAGATTTAACTTAAGGCAGATGCACAACCATGCAAAATCAATTAACGTATGATTTCTTTTTTTTTTCTGATTTGATCATATAATATAATTACTTACAAGAAAAAGTGGCTTCAACAATTTCAACATGAATTTTAAATCTTCCGTTAGTTCTTCCAATCTTGAGATTACTCCAAAACCCTTCAGCCTAATTCAAATACATTGATGTAGATTCAGTACATGACATAACACTTACTATTCAATCTTTCAAGAAAACATATGGAGCACTAGTAGCTACTGATAGAACATAATCACACATACACTTCATACAAAAGCTAACATCTAAAGGTAGCTATGCAAATAGGTTTGAGTTGCGTAAAGAGAAAGGTTGTCGGCTGAAAAGATAAATCTAAGGAATTTTATGGAGAAATTTTACTTTAGTCCCTAACATTTAACAAAATGTTACTTTTTTACACACTTATACGTTTTGAATATCCATCATCCCTAATATTTTAGAAATTTATCAATTTGGTCTCTTTGACCAAAAACCTAATAGTCAACTGTTACAAAATACGTAGAAAGACCAAAATATCTTTAACCATTTTATTTTTATTATAATTAAATTTTAAAAAATTAAAATATATCTAATTAAAATATATATTATTAAATGAGTAAAAATTAACTAAAATATAAAAATAAGTAAAAAAATCTTTTAAAAAATGAAAATGAATACAAAATCTAAAAAAATAAAAATTGAGAAAACGTATATAATAAAAAATTGAAAAAAAAAATCTAGGTTGTGATGAACTTCAAATCCAAACTTCACCCTTCTCTGGTGCTCTATTGTAACCAAAATACCCTTAATCCAAACCAAAGCTCTCTCTTTCTCTCCAGAATCAACTTTCCCCCATCTCTAGTGCTTGATCCAATGTCCCATCTCTCTGCATTCAAATACATAAGCTCAATCCAAAACTCTCTCAGTCTCTTAAAATCCAAAGTAGCATCTCTTCAAATCCAAACCAAATCATCCTTGTTGCAATCATCTTCATTGCTCTTCTTCTTTTTCTTTTTCTTTTTTTTTTTAATTTTTTTTGTCATAACCAGAGATGGTTCTTGGTTCCATTGAATGATTGACAGAACTTAAGGTTTTGAGTTTGTCTAGGTTCCATCGAACCCAAAGCCAGAGATTGGTTTTGGGTTCCATTGAACCCAAAACTAGAGATGGATCTTAGAACTTCATGAACTAGAACCAGATCGAGACACCTTTGAAGGCACATATGAGAAGGATGGTGGTAGCTTGGACATGCATGCAAAAGACCAAGAACCAGATCTTCAACTGAGTAATTTTTTTTTTTTTTAATTTTTCATTTTGGTTTTGTTTTGATTTTTTTATTGTAATGTTGTTAGAAACAAATGGAGGAAAGATTTGGCTTGATTTTATGGGTTTTGTTTTTGGTTAAAGATGAAGATGAATTTTTTTTTTGGTTTATGCTAGATGAAGATGGATGTTTCTTTTCTTTTCTTTTCTTTTTTTTTTTTTTTTTTAATGCTAGATGAAGATGGATATACTTTCAAAAAAAAAAAAAAAAAAAAAGAGAGAGAGAGAGAGAGATAAAGATGGATGTTCTAGTTGGGTTGAATGAACCCAGTTGGGTTTCATTTTTTTCATTTTTAATTTTTCAATAGAAATTCTTTTTATTTAGTACTGTTGATCTCTACCGTCTATCTAAAGATGGATGATGGAGGTCTATTTTTTTTTAAAAAAAAAAAATTCATTTTTTATAATAAGTCAATAATTTTTTATTTTAATTAAACTTATTAAATCTCCATCATCCATCATAACTTCGATGGATGGTAGAGATCTATAGTTTTTAATTTATTAATTTTAAATGATTAGTGGAGTAAAAAGATTAAAATACCCTTCAAATCATTAAGTTTGACTAAGAGTCAACTAACCAAGAGACTAAATTGATGAATTTCTAAAACATTAGGGATGATAGATATTCAAAACGCATAAACGGGCAAAAATGTAATATTTTAGTAAATATTAGGAACTAAATTGAAAAGACTCTCTCATCCAAACACAGTGTGGAATACATGTCCAACATTGATAGTGAAGAAAGTGAAAATGATGTTCTTATTTTTTGATTTTATAACTGGAGCCATAAAAATTAAATACATAAAGGGCAATATAGAAATTGCTGAGATGATAAATATAGATAACCCATCCTCGTAATTAGAAAGCAAAGCTATTAAGAGATTGGGTAGTAATCTACCCATGTCTCATTATTAAATAACAACTCCTAAACAACTTAAGATAAACATAAAACAATGTTCAATAGAGTGACTCAAAATGTTGCGACAATAAGCATTTGGAGAACATAAATAAAACTCTTCCTTTTTCCTTTTTTCTTTTTCTCTCAAAATTCTTCCATATGTCATCAACATTGAGCTTAAAACAATGAGAAATATAAAAAAATTAAAAAAAATAGAGCATATAATTATAACACATCAAAACAGAGATAACACCAAAATCTCATATGTAATTATCAAAAAGCAACTATACAAATAAGTTGAACAAAGAACACAAAACCAACTAGTTTGATGGAAAGAGAGTGACTTTCACACAAGAGGACCAACATAGCCTACAAACAAGAAAATCTCCAATTATCAATTTTGCTAGTACTTCTGTCGAACAAGCAAAATACAAATAATTTAGTGGGCCTTAAATACATTAAAAAGAGTATTAGAACAGAGCATTGAAGTAATAATAATGAGAAATTGTTTATCATGCAAATGAAACTAATGGTGCGTTTACTTTACTTGGAAGAATCGGAATGATCTGGAATCGGAATAACTTGGAATTAGAATGATGTATCGAAATAAAAACAAATTGTTTACTTCAACTGTAGGAATTGGAATCAAAATCAACAGTATTTCCATTAAACTGTTTACTTTACCTTGAAATCGAAATGGATTAATTATAAATTACAAAAATGCCCTTAATTAAAATTATGAATTAATTACAACAGTATGAAGTTTTCTATTATAATATGCATTTTTTAATATCAAATAAAAAATTATATATTATAATAAAAAACAACTGCATATTATTTTAATAGTCCACTAACCTAGTGTGCAATTTTTAATTATAATATGCAGTTTTTTTTATATATAAAAAAAAACTGCATATTATAATTAAAAAAAAAAACTACATATTATTTTAATAGTCTATTATGATAATTAAGAAATTAGTGATGAAAAATCAATGGTATGTAATTTTTTATTATAAATTTCAATTTTTTTTTAATATCAAATAAAATAGTTTTTTTTTAATATTTTTTTAAAAAGGGTATAAAAGACTTTTTATTTTGATAAAGAGAATGGGAATGGGACTCCCAAGTGGGTTGGGGGGAATGAGATTCCCATTTCACAACCCCAAATTGATATGGGGCTCACATTTTCATTCCCATTACGAAATGAATTTTAAGCAAGTAAACACTATCAATCAATCTGATTCTTCATTCTCATTCCCTAATCCATGAAGTAAACGCACCATAAGTGTTTTGCTATTATAAATGGGCATACCTAATGTAGAATATGAGCATGAATGCGCTAATCCTCTCATGCTTCCTCCTCCAGATCATAAATGAATTTGTCATCTATCTCAACACGAGGGATGTTGGCTATTTTAGACCACTTTTTTCCTTTATCTCTTTTACAAGCTTCTTTTAGCAGAGGACATCTCTCTATATCTAATTGCCAAAGAGAGGATGGTAGGCTTGGAAGTGATGTGAGCTTTGGGCAATCATTGATCCTCAAGAACTTTAAAGAGGATGGGAGGCTTGGAAGTGATATAAGCTTTGGGCAATTACTGATCGTCAAGTACTTCAAAGAGAGTAGGTCTTGGAATTCCTTCAAAGCCAGGTTCTTCAACTTTGGGAATCCTCTAATCAACAGTTGAGTTAGAGTAGAGGACAAAGTAATTGTCGTGTCCTCCTCCTGGGTACACTCTCTATCTAATCCTCTATAAATGTGGAGGGATCCGAGAGAGGTGAAATTGTGTAAACACCTTTGCATGAGCACCTTATATTGTTTGTGATGCTTAATTGAAAGCATTGTAAGTTTGGTGGGCAAACCTTCTTCAGACAACGACATATTTGAACAATTATGTATTTGTAAAGAGGAGAGAGTGTGCATTTCGCTAGGTAGGGCTTCTACTTTTGAACATTCCCAAAGGAAAACTCTTAAATTACTAGAGGGGAACCCTCTTTTTGGAAAGGAAGTAAAACCTTTACAATGAGATATTTGGATGCTACGGAGACTAGTTAGAGTGTTTAAGCCCTCTGGAAGGGATTTGAGTTTATTACAACTAGAGATGTAGATTTCGTAAAGAGTATTGCTATTATGAAATTTGTCAACTATTGACTTTAATTTTCCACACGAATAAATGGTTAGAGTTTCAAGAGTCTCAGGTAAGTGGCCTTTTGGTAATAGGGTTGTGAGCTCTAAGCAACTGGAAATTCGAAGATGTTTGAGTGTCACAAGTAAATAACCTGTCAATGACAATTTCGTGAGATTTGAACAACTTGAAATAGCGAGGCTTGTGAGTGCGGGAGGGAGTTGGTGTATTGTTTTGAGATTTGAACAGGACGAAATAGAGAGGCTTGTGAATGCAGCAAAGAGTTGGTGTATTGAGGGCAGAGATGTGAGAGATGGACATCCACTTAAAGACAAGTGTTCAAGATGACACGTTTTGGTGCTAACTTTCTCTGAGTGAGGTAAAAATGTTGGAGATGAACATGATGACATGCAAGTATCCTCAATTTCATCTAACACACTCTCTAATTTCTCACAATGTTTAATACAAAGCTTCTTTAGAGATTGAACTATCTATCCTTTGAAAATGAAATTTAGAGAATGACATCTCTTAATACTCATTTCTTCTACAAGTATATTATTTTGTTTAATTCCCTCAAGCAAAGTTGTGAGCTGGACATCACAATCTTCAAAAACAAGCTCTTTAAGGGAACTGAAACTATGTAATCCATGTTGTGGCTTCTCTATGAAAATCTTATTTTTCCATAATTCTATTACTTCTTCACAACCCTCAATTCTTAGACTTTGAACTTTCTTAAATTCTTGCATTGACTAATCACCAAAATCTGAAATTTTTAAAAGAGCCATGGATTCTAATGACTCAGAGTAAGCTGAGCTAGTGCACACAATCTTCTTGCATTCAGCAAGCTTCAACTTACATAGCCTTGGGATGTTTGATAATGAAACCACTAAATATTGAAATTTGTGAATCTCAAGCTTCTTCAATGAAGGGAGATTATTGGGTAATCTTTCAGAGAGTTTGGGACAATTTACAATGGAAAGCTCTTGGAGCTTAGGAAAACTATCATTTTCTTTGACAGGATCTCAAGACTTCCATTCTTCTAAATCTTTAAAACAAAGAGTCTCCAAAGATTGAAAAGGTTTTGCATAATACTCTCTATAAAATTTGGAACCAATGCTTTTAATCCCTTTCATACCTTCAATAGTAAGAATTTTGAGTGAGCCTAACAACCCAAGTGAAGGCAAGGATGTGCAATTCTTACAATCTACCAACTCTAGGATTGTTATTTAGACTCTAAAAATGAACTATCTCCAACCCAAGAAGAAAATTTTCTATCCCTATAACATCTTGTTATCAGTTTTTCTAGTTTTTTATGAGGTTGAAGCATATCAAGTACTCTCGCATCTTGTGATTCCACTTCTTCAACTTGTTATTCATCAAACTTAGACCCCCATTCTAGTAAGAGCATTTTTAGGTCTTTCTTATCATTTAATATGACCTTTTTGGTGTCTTGAAAATTTGTTGCATTCTTTAATCTTGAAATGTGAAGTTCTCCATAAAGTAATTTTATATCCTCTAAATCTTTCAAATTGGCTCCAGAACTTTTGCCAACAAAGTTAGATAAGGTTCGAAGGTATTTCCATTTTCTAACTCCTAATGGCATGTCTTCTATTAAACATGCACCTAAAATGTCAAGATGACGTAACTTGATTAATTCCCCATATTATCAGCCAACTTCAAGAGCTTACGACAGTTTCTTAATAACAAGGTCTGTAAGTTGCACAATGAGTTTATTGACTCAGGTAAACTTCTAATACCACTAAAAGATAGGTTGAGATACCTAAGAAGTCTCAAGCATCCAATTGAATCAGGTAGTTCAACAATATAATAATGTTGTAATGATAACACCCTTAACCTTTTGAACCTTGACAACAAACTGGAAACAACTTGATTACTAATGTAACAGTATTTCAGCTCATAATATTTTCTCATGTTATAATTTATGGGAGACATTGACAAGTGTGTCCTTAAGTAATGCTTAGCATCATTGAAGACTTCAGTTCTTCTTTTGCCATTATATTCATGACATATATATGAAGCATGACGAGTCTTTTCAAATAGCCTTAAACAATTATTTGACTCCAACTCATCCCCTAACCTAAAACATATTTTTCTAGAAACCATCTGAGCCAAATCATTAACAAGGTCGTGCATTATAAATTTAGAAGTGTTGCTGCTCGATATTTGAAATATTGACCTTGATAATAGATCATGAAAATACTGACCTCCCAAATCTTCTAATTGTATATTGTTGTTTGATTGTTGAATCAAGCCTTCTGCCATCCACAAAGAAACAAGTTCTTTTTCTTCAAACTCGTAATCTTTTGGAAGAATTGAGCAATAGGCAAAACATCTTTTTAGATGTGAAGGAAGATGGTAATTGCTTAATCTTAACACTGGGAGAATATTGTCATCTAGATTCCATATTTTGCTATTCAATATGTTCATCCATTCTTCTTTTGTTTCTTTGTAGTATAAAAGACCTCCAAGAGTCTTTGCTGTAAGGGCAACCCTTTGCACTTTTGTAAAACTTGCTCTCAAATTATATCTAAATTACAATCTGTATGGGTACCTCTGACATCGAGTGCATGCTTGACAAACGTCGCCCAACAGTCATCATCTGATAAAAGACTCAATTTATAGCGCTCACGTGGTCGCATAGTCAATGCAACTTCAATGATGCGAGTTGTCACAATAATTTTGCTACCAGGTGCTCCAACCACAAAAGGAGCCTTAAGGATTTCCCATAAATCATCTCTCCTATTCCAAACATCATCCAAAACAATCAGGAATTTTTTCCCATTTAATGCATCTCTGAGTTGATTTTGCACTACATTGAACTCTTTATTATCACACGGATTGGAAGTGATGCACTCAAGTATTGACTTCGAAATTTTCATTACATCAAAATCATCAGAGATGCAGACCCATGCTTTTGGGGTGAAATCTTTCATCACCACATCATTATATACTTCTCTAGCCAGCGTTGTTTTACCAATCCCTCCCATCCCAACAATGGGAATCACACCAAAGTTGGCATCATCTACTTCATCCCTCAACACCAGTTCTAGAATTTTGGCTTTATCTTCATCTCTCCCATAAATAGCAGGCTCAGTGCGCAAACTGGTAGTTAGTGGTCTCTGAAAAGGAGCATGCGATCTCCCTCCAGCAATCTCAACAAACCCAAGTTCGGTTTTTTGTTTGCAAAGATCTTGTAACCTGCTAGTAATATCATCTATCTTAGAGCGCATACTGAAACTAGACCATAAAGTAGTTGGAGTGCAACTAATGCAACAAGCAGGAATGAGCTTCCGAGCCCTGCTAGTGCTAGCTTGATGCTCTTCTATCTTCAGCTTTCTTCTCAAAGCCTCAGTTGTGTACTCATCCAAGATGTCCTTCGTATCATAAGCCATGTCTTAGAGCTCCTCCAGCCACATCTTCACAGCTTCATCCTCCAGTTGCTTCTGCTCCTCATCATTCAGCAGTTCCTTAATCATCTTCAACGTTTTTTCCCACTTTTTGAGTTTCGGACGTACACCCTCTTGAGTTGCAAACTTAAGTAGTTCAGGAGAGGTCAGTTTCTCAAACAACACAGGAAGGATAGCAAAAAGAAAGAGAATCCATGAAGAGAAAAGACAGACCCATTTGTTCTCATTGTGGTATAATGGGCCACATTATAGACTGATGTTATAAGCTCCATGGTTTTCCTCCTGGCTACAAGCCCAAAGGAAAGGCCCAACAACAGAGCTCACTTCAATCCATCAGTAACCCATCTGTGTCTTCTTCGACTAGGGCTCCTTCTTCATTTGCAATGACAAACACTATTGCTCCTTCCTCACTCACGATGGACCAATGTCAGCAACTCATTACTTATCTTAGTACTCAACTTCATCAGAGCTCTCTCGCCTCTCTTGAAACTTCGTCTGCCATGGGTCCTTCGAATTCAAGTTGTTCTTGTAATCTTTGTTCCTTTCCTTTTTCAAATCGTCCTTACCTTAATTCTCGTACTTGGGTTATTGATTTAGGTGCTACGCACCATGTTTGTTGTGATTCTACCTTATTTTCCTCCTTTACTGAGATACCCACTACACAAGTAACACTACCTGATGGTACGAAGGCAAAGAATGAAAAGAAAAATCCTCTTTCATTACCAAGTAAAATAACAAAACAAAGTTTATATATCTGAACCTATTGTGCAGCTCAGCAAAAAACAAAATAACAACAATAACAAACAGTACAGCTGGCTAACCTACTAGAATACTTTATACACAACAAAATAACTAATTAAAATAGTAACTAATTATTTCTAATAAGTTTGTTGCAGCCTTCGAGATAAAGACATGTAAAAGATGGAAAACGAGCACGTGAAGTAAAACCGAGAAAGTTGTCACAGTATTGAATGTATATCTCCTTAAGTGATGGGGCATCCAGATGTAGAATTCGAGTGAGTTTGTTGCAGCCTTTGAGACGAAGATATTTAAGAGATGGAAAACGATCATGTGAGGTAGTACCGCAAAAGCTATCGCAATATTTAATGTCTATCTTCTCAAGCCCTTGGGCATCCAGGTGGCTTGAGACCTTAGTGAGATATGGACAGGACTCAAGAAAAATCCACTTCAATTTTGGGGCACGCTGCAACAAAAAAACACAGTAAAATGATTATAATAAATAAATAATTATTTATGAACCATAGAATATTTAAAATGAATAAAACATATCTTAACATGTTAAACCTACCATACTCTTTTCCCAAAGCACTTCAAAATTGCTACACCTCAGATTAAGTTCTATAAGGTTAGCTGGATTAAAATTTGACGGGAGTGTTTTCAAGGGATACCGAAACCAGTTAAGAGACTTCAGCTTATTAGAAAAATAACTTATACCATTTGGAAAATGCAGGTTGGATCCATTACATATGTAAGTAGAATCATAGATTTTGAGAATCATAAGATTTGTCATTTTCTCAAATGCTCGAGAATTCAAATGTTCCTCATTCATTTGTGATATATTTAAGAATATTCCTCTGATTGCATTAGTCTCCTGAAAACAAAACCAAAAAAAAAATAAAAAGAAGAAAGCAAGAAAAAAAAAAAAAGAGTAAGATTTAATATATATCATAAATAAGAGTTAATATATATCATAAAATGAAAGAAGTCATACATCATAATAATTTTATAAAACATTTTAAGTGGATAAAATTCTTGTACAAGACATCTAGATATTTCCTTAGAAACTTAAATACAAGAAGTTTTACGACTTACACAAGTATGTTTAACCGACTTTTTGAAGCATGTAAAGACTTGCTTGTTTCATTAGTGAGTATATTCAAATATTAAACTCAAGCATGTGTGTGAGAGAGAACACAGAATAAGTGAAGGTGCGGTGAATGAAAGACTGAATTGTGAATGATTTATTGGGACAAATAAAAATGAGTCTAATAAAGATGAGACATCAAATGTACATTCTTGATTTTAGGCATATCTAGGAATATCCCATCAATTGAACCAGTCCCCTAACATCCAATAACATGGTATAAGATGGCATAAATTCAAAGAGATAACTTGAAATTATTAATAAATTTTTAAGTAGCCAAAATCTTTGCCAAATGTATTCGGTTAATAGCCAATTCAGCAATCTACCATCAAAGAGATCATAGATGAAGTCGAGCTGCAGAAATATTCAAGAATGTTCAAACTTCTTACAGATTGGTTATTCTATATTGGTTTCACTTTTAGCACTTGAGTTGAAAGCATGTCTTACAAGTATTGAAGATCTATAGATATATGAGTAGCATAGCAGTAAGAGTGTAATGTGACAGTGTGAGTCAAATATAAGAGAGAACACAGAAGAAGTCGAAGTGCAGTGAGCGAACGATTTGTTTAGAGGTGAGTGGAAAACGAGTTTAGTAACATAAATTGCACCTAATGTACCATTCTACTAATTCAGAGGGACTTCAAGTTGTAACAACAATACAAAATGATGAAAGACTCACATAACCATTCTTTAGTGTGTCAAGAACAACCTCTTGTGTCCACAACCTGCTACGATTGTCTGGATTGTTGAGATCCTCTTTACGAACAATTTCCCTACCCATTTCTTGTAGCAAATCATGCATTTGTATGATCTTTTTGTTTGATATTGTTATAAGTGACCTCTTAGAAAGAACTTGCAACGAGTAAGGACAATTATCTAATATTTTTATTACATAGTCTTCATGTTCCCTACAAAAAAACATGCAATATCAAGAAATGTATCTTGATGTATAGGTGCCAATCTGTTATAACTAATTTGCAACACTTCGAGAATTTCTGGGCTTTTCTTTAAACTGCTTAATGCACTTTGCCACTCTAGTTTGTTCAATCCTGATAATAATGAACCGGCCACTTTAAGAGCCAATGGATTGCCATCGATAGCCCATAATGTCTCATGTGAAAGCGCCATAAGATCTTCAGCAAGAGGGCTATGTCTAAAAGCATACTGACAAAACAACTGATGAGCTCCCTGATTGGACAATCCCTTAACCTCATAGATGTAATCATCATTCACTTTACACAATTCAAGTATATCCCTTCTTCTAGTTGTTATTACGATTCTACTTCCTGGGCCTAATTGATGAAGACCTCAAGCTAACTCTTCTAATTTTAAAAAATCGTCCACATCATCAAGAACAATGAATACCTTTTTCTGACAGAGCCTTTCCTTGATATGTTGAGGAAGAGTTACACCGTATAATTTAATGCTTGGATCATTTAATACTGCAGAAAGAACTTCTTGTTGCAACACACTAACTAATCCTCCACATTGTGCCAGTCTTTGTCTAACATTTTGAATAAAACACTTATGGAATTCATCAGAAATTTGATGAAAAATGGCATCAGCAAGAGTTGTTTTACCGATACCGCCCATGCCCCAAATCCCAATAATTCGAGTATCAGTATTATCAAGAGATAATAATGACATAACTTGCTTAAATCGTTCCTCAAATCCAAACAATTCTTTAAAATCACATAGGGACAATTTATATGCCCTCATCAATTTTTCCCATATATCTTCGACAATTTCATGAATGACTTTGGGCTCAGGCCTGCCAAATGAAATTGTCAAACAATAATAGAAGCAGAAGCAACCACTCCGAAGCAAACTGAAGTAACTGAAATATATCATGCCTTTTATCAACATCACATGGTATCAGTTTAATGTGTAACGAACTCCAAAAAATTTTAGTTGATGCTATATATGATTGTATACAAATTAAGTACAGATAATCTAAAGAACATCAATCACATGAACTATAATAAATAATGGTTAGAAAAGGACGGGTCCATTTACAGAAGTATTATGTGACAAAAATGATAATTAAAAACAACTAGACTCTTTTTTGAAAACAAAACAAGAAATAACATGAAAAATTAAAAAAGAAAAATGAATTTAGCTCCATTCGTTCAAAAAAGGACTGGTATTTTTTTTTTTAATTATTATTTATGATGGGATAACAGTAACTAAATAAACTTAGAGACTGATATTTACTTATTTTGAATAAAATAAGGACTTTTGGTTTTATGAATAGGTAAGATGAAATAAAGTAGCTAGGAGTTAGACGTACCCATTTTCATATGGCCATCCTTTTAGATCGCATGCGGCCTTCAAAGCTTGTCTCCAATTCCGCTTCTCTTCGTCAAATTCTTGTTTACATTTCTCAACATCGGCGGGATCAACCTGCTCCTTTTCCAAGTTTTCTTGAAATTCTTTCTCAAGTCGATCAAAACCATCCTTGAAACTCCCTTCCTGGTGACGTACATCGTGTACAGTAACCTTATAGAAAACAGGTATGACAATTTGGCCACTCTTCATAAACTCTACAAGCTCACGCAAGCACCATTTGGATGAAGCATATTCTTTCGAGAAAATGGCCACAAAAATCAACGAATCGCTTATTGTTTTGGCAAGCTTAGGCCAAACTTCTTTGCCTTTTTCGATTCCTACTTCATCCATGAAGGTTTCAATTGACTTGCGATGCAATGCTTCATAGAGATAATTGTTTAAACCATCACGGGTATCAGCACCTCTAAAATTGAGGAAAACATCATTTTTTTTTCTGGTGGTCTGGGTGGCAGAAGAAGCATTTGATTGTAAATTGCCCATAGAAAAGCAAAAGGTTACAAACATATTTTTGAAAGTAGAATGGATGCTAACACTAACAAAAAAAATAAATAAGAGAGGTGATGATGAGGCTAGGTTGAGAATGAGATGTGTGACTGAGAAGTGCGAGAGCAGACAAGTGAAATCAAGTTGGTTGATGAAAGTGGCAAAAGAAATTTCAGGGAACATGGAAATGGATGCAATTTAACACTAGGAAAAAATTAAGAGAGAAATGATGAATTAGCGAAAGTCGGAGGAAAGTGCAAGTAAAGGCCAAAATAAAGGTCATGAAAGTACTCAGTCACACGTCTTAGTCATGTGCTGTCCACATGTTTATTCTGTGCTGTCCGCATCTTTTTTTAAATGGATTGAAGACTTGTGGGTGGAAAACTACAACAATTGTCAATAAAATGGCTTTCATGCTTTTACAGACGTGTTGACTTGTCCCGCTTCCATCTACCAACTTGATTTCACCTGTCCGCTCTCACACCTCTCCGTCACACGTCTCTCATTCTCAGCCTAGCTTCATCGTCGCTTCTCTTAAATCTATTTTAGTGTTGGCATCTTTTCAAATGAGATAACTAATCATAAATGAGTAGTAAACAATTATTCACAATTTAATTACATATAATTTTCTTTTAACAATATTATCCATTAGGGATAATTGTAAAATATAAGATATTCAAATTGGATTCCAATTTATTTACTTACATTTTATTTCTTTTTATCAAAATTTTATTAACCCATTTATTTTTAGTTTACCAATCAATTTTGCATAATTTATATTATTTTATATAGATTAGAAAATTAAAAAAAAATTCAAATTTAATTTATTTAAGTGAAAAGTAAAATATTTTCACCCTTAGTTTGGTGATTTTAAGGTTATATATTGGTCGAGTATTTTTTCTGATCTAAAAAGTAAAATATTCAAATCTTATCATTATCCTACAACATAAAAAACAAGATATGAGTAAATTTCTTTGGATTTAACCTTCATTCCCTTACCTTAAAAAAAAAAAAAAAGGATTATAAAAATGATTTCATACCTATAAAATCAAACAAATAACTTTTTGGGACTCATTAAATGTCATTTTGTGAAAAGTCGAACAAGTTTTTTTTAGTTGAGTGTTTGAGCAATTTCCCTTATTATATTTGTAATAAGGATTAGAGTTTCACATTTACAAATAATCACTAAGTGTGGCGAAACCTTTTCCTTGTAATAGTTGAATTCTAATTAATGTTTGTTCTATTGGTATGTTTGGAGTCTCACCCTTGCTAATTATATCACAAACTATTAAGAGACCTTTCTCATATAGAGGCAATTGTAGTGCTTGTTCCTTGATTAGATTGGTAACAGATTTTTCTAAAAAAATCAATAAACTGTAGAATAGTTTGTAAAAAGAAAAATGATTCAGGTTGGCTTTGCCTAGTTGAAAGCTCGACTAACAAAATTTCTGTCCATCCCAACATTCACTCCAACTTGCACCCCCAAACCACTCCGCCCCCTTCCCCAAATGAAAATTTTTGTATTTTTTATTATTTTTATCTATATTAATTACTTATATTTTTACTAATTTTAAATGATCTATTTCAATCAGGAAGTGTATTTAATTTAGACATAGACTTTTTCTACATACTTTTTCTAGTGAATGACTTTTGTAAGAGTTCAAAGATTTCAATTCACTTTTATGGACTCTACAAAGTTATGAATGATTATTACAGACTTTTATAGAATTCACTTTAAAATATTTTCAGACATTAATAGACTTTCATTAACTTTTATAGAGTTTCAATTTATGTAACTTACAATTTAAGCATACATTAACTATGAATCAAGATTCAAGAACCATGTGGGCAATAGTTATTGGT
This sequence comes from Litchi chinensis, assembly GCA_019925255.1. NCBI lineage: Eukaryota > Viridiplantae > Streptophyta > Magnoliopsida > Sapindales > Sapindaceae > Litchi > Litchi chinensis. Next base: position 20,707,963 of record CM034475.1, read on the forward strand.
AGTTGAATATCTTTTCACAATTTTTTGTATGTAAATTTTTCTTAGGCTTTTTACACTAATAATAATATTGATATAATTAAGAGGTCATATATACTATGTATAACCTTATTAAAGAACAATTTTGAAGTATATTTTGTGACTTTTAAAGTGTAAATATGAATGTCCACATTTAGTTTGAAAATGATTTCGGTTTGATTAATCATACTATAACTAATATTTGAATGCTACTATATTTACCAAATTTTGATACTGATACAATAGAAAAAATACTGCATTAAACATTACGACTCATATAATTTTAAATATTATAAATTGATTCTAATTTAAACCTTTTCTTTTTGAATAAATTCTAATTAAAACTTTAACCAGTAATATTTACTCTCCATTGTTGGAAGTAAATTGAGTGATTTCAAAGAAAAATTCAAAAAAGTGATTGTGTTTGAAAGGACAAAAGATAGTCTAAAATTTGATGTTACTAGCCCTTACTTCTCGAACCGTGCGGACCTATTCATGAATAAAGTGTAGTAGGTGATTCTGTGGAATTTTGATGAAACTTGACCTATCTCTAAATACAGTGTAGTAGGTGGCTCTATGAAATTTTGGTGAAACTCTTATTGATATATTAGAGGTGGAGAGGGGCCATAGTGAGTCATTGTTTCACAATTAATGAAAATTCTTTATGTATAGAAGTAAAGTTAACTTGCAAGATAAGGGATAGAAACTGATTGGCCTTTTCGGTGATTTAATAATGTATTAATAAGATGGGATTGGTATGTAATAGTAGAGTTGGAATGAAAACATTAACAAGTGACCCCTCAATTAATGAAAATATTTTGTACTTTTTAATAATTTAACTTATACAAACTACATATACTTTACTAAATTTATGACCTATTTAATCTAGACTTTTATGGATTTTTTCTCAGTGAATGACATTTATAGAGTTCATAAATTTTTATTAACTTTTATGCACTTTACCAAGTTGTGCATAATTTTTATAAAATTTATTTTAAAAGACTTTCATAGTCATTGATAAACTTTAATTAACTTTTACAAATTTTTTAAACAACTTTCAAGGAATTCTATTGATTTTTATAGACTTCAAAAAATTATGAAAGACCTTCATGGATTTTTGTAGACTTTAATTTTTTTTTTTTTTAAATGAAAGTCATGAATGATTTTTATAAACTTTTATAAAAATTCATTTTAAAATACTTTCATGGGCATTAATATACTTCCATAACTTTTATAGAGTTCTTTAAATAGCTTTCAAGAAATTTTATTGATTTTCACATACTTTAAAAAATTATGAAAGACTTTTATAAATTTCTATAGACTTTCATTTAGAAAGAAAAAAAAAAGAAACATTGATAGACTTTTATTGATTTCTACAATATAATATACACTTTATAAGTTATATTTTTCATATCAATAAATTTTTTGTTTAACAATATAAAATTATTACCATTTTTGTCTGTACAACTCGATGAAGACATTCATCTTTCTAAATTTGAAAAAGGAAATTCATGGAGAAAAATGATCCTATTAATAATATTACAATTGTGCATAAAACTTGACAAATAATTAAAAAAAAAAAAAAACATAATCAGATTACTACGTGCAAATAAAAGAACTTGAAAATATATTAATTAAAAGAGTGTTCATTACAAGTAAAATAAAAAATAATAATAATCAATTAGTCACCTACTTACATTAATCTTTAAGAAAATGTATTAGTTGCATATTGATTGTCCAAGCTTATAAACTTGATCTTGAATTGCTAGACTATTCAATATTATATAAATAATTTTCAAAATAATAAAATCCAACCACATATGTAAATTTAGTAATTCATTAAATAATTGAAATCCTTTCTAGTAGGATTTTAATTAGTGAGACTTAAAAAGTTCACCAAAGATTATATTAATAACATACATAAATTTGATTGTCTATATAAAGAACTTATATAATAATAGTACCACAATTTATTGTATTGATTTACATCAAATAATTGTATGGATTTGAATGACATCTATTTTATGAGTACCAAAATATCTCCTTTGATGCTATTATGAATAATGAGTGCTCCGTTAGTAACATATGATATGTAGATACCATTAAGAGAAAGCAAGAAATCAGCACCAAATTAATTTGAAAACCTTTAGAGAAAAGGACATGCTGTTGCCATTAGTAATGCTTTTGTTGAACATTAAAAAGTAAATAAATAATATTGAACAGAGTTCTTTTATTTTATGAACAGCCAATACCTCTTTTTTTAATTTTTTTTTCCCAAATTTGTTCTGCTTTTGTGATTAATGTTCTGTACGAAGTATAATCATGTTAGGCTTCACTGTGATGTTTTAGTTTACAAATTCAATTTCTTCTACTAGCTAATTGTTGACAATGACATTGTGACGTCTACCAACACCTGTTGTCAAGGGTTAAGTTGGGATTTTGTGGCCAAGACAAAAACACAACTTCAAATTGACCAAAATAATACTAATATTAAAAAAAAAATCGATAAATTAAATATAATACCATTTTGATCTTATTGTAAAAGATAAATTAATAACTTTGTTAATCATTATAAAAGTCATTACTCTTTTAAATCAGAAAAATAATTTATAGTAAAATATACCTTTTCAACATACATGATCAAAAGATTTTTTTTTTTTTGAAAGAAAGAAATGATATTAACAAACAGAAACAGATACAAGCGTAGGACCTCGAACAGAAGGAGGGCAGAAAGCATCCAGCCCCGCAGATTTCAACAGCCAAGGAGATAAAGAATGCCTGCAGGCAGTGGAAGTGTTGCATCCTAAGGCCCACTGAGTTGAAACAGAGAAATGAAAGGAAAATGACGACAGAACGCAAGAAAGATTGGCTTGATAATTGAACACAGAAAGCAGTGGTACTGCTTCACATATTCGAAAACCGCGTGGGCTCCAGTTCCATTACCATTATTGCTGTGGACTCCATCACTAAAATGGACCATCGTCTTTTTCTCTATTACAACTTCATTCTTGTAATTTTCTTCTATGGAATTATATCATCTAGTCATCATTCAAATTCATATTGACTTGCATGAACTCTGTTATTAAAGATGATAATTCTCTTAAAAGAACTGAACTACAAATATATTTGATGTATGTAAAATGTGTAAATATCATTCCATATACAAAGGGAGAATTCAATAGCAGTAAAGCACATCTACATGAAATGTGAAAGTTTAATTGCATACTCTATAAGTAGAGTTTAACCAACATTGACTATATCGATCAAAATAGCTTAAGGTGAGTTTTGTAAAATTTAAAATCTAAGTTTCTGCATTATGAAGTCATTATTCTACAAAAATATGCATAAAAATCCTAATTTAAATAAAACAATGCACGATTTTAACATTTTGGTTCATCTTAATTATATTTTATTTATATTATTGATATTGCTATAACTTGTATAATTTTAAAATATGTCATTCTAATTTATTATTGTTAAATTTCTTGTCACGGATAAAAGTAGTTTAGTTCAATGAAAAGATTATTTTCACTCGTTACATACCTCCAATTGATAGATTAAACTCACTTGTTTCATGCTTTATATTGGTAGCTCTCTCCTCTATTTTAGATTCGAGATGTATTTGAAGTCTTATTTCAATTAAGCTCAATAATAATTTGATATAATATCAGACAGTAAACAAAACAAATCACCGGCAATATGTATATTTTGTTAAGATGTTGAAGTTAAATTAAGTTTTTAACCAGTGTCTTTGAAAAAAAACAAAAAGAGTTTTTTAAACAATGAAAGTGAAACATTACTAAAGAAACGACGGCATAAAGGCTGAGGTTGAATACTTCACCAAGAAAGTTCTTTAATTTTTAGTGGGACCACATGTTTGACAATTACAGCAGAAAGTTATGGGCGTGACCAGAGTCATGATTGTGTTCTTTTCTGACTTTTCTAAGAGATGTCTCAAACATAATAATGAATGATATAAAAGGTTTTCATAGTGATATTACTGAATAAGTAATATTGCGATTTTTAAAAATTTATTTAAATTTATTATGTGATAAAATTATATGTAATAATTATGTTATAAATATATTATTTTAAAAATAATTTGATAGTTATAAATCAATTTATTATATTATTTAGATAAAATTTTTAAATAAATTTTAAAAAAATATGATATTATTGTTATTAAATTAGAATAATATTATACTTTTCAAAATTTTATCAAAAACTTTTATCTAAATGATATAATTACTATATTAATTTTGAAATGATATATTGATGATATAATAATTATATATAAATTTATTATATCATTTAAGTAATAAATTTGAATAAATTTTTTAATAATATAATATTATTCATTAAATTAATATATTTATAAATAATGAATCGTTTGTTGTGATCTTTAAAAACTATTTTCAACAAACATCTTCAATGTTGCTTTTTCTCTAGGCCAAATCATACATCTTAAAATTCCAAACGAATCAAAATTCTAGGCTTCTAGCAGGCAAAATGTTAAGGAAACAAACAATTGTTATCTCCCGTGCTGGAGCTTCAAAGGAGGCATCAACTCCTTCTCTAGGGCCTCCTCCACACAAGGAAGTAATCTTCCAGCCAAACTATTCATCCGACAAGACCAAATATAAGGAAGAGTAGAAAATTCAATAGAAAAGTGTTCCTCTCAATAAGTCAAAGAGGCATGGTAATTCAAGAAAACAAAGAGTTCAGAGAGATGAGCTAGACATGGATGGCAGTCAGATAGTCCAAGAGAATAAAGTGTTTCTCTCCATTTGAACTACATTTTTGGATTCGACTCAAATGTATTTAGAAAACAAAAGGACCAAACACATTTTTGAATTTCTTATTCTGTTTATTTAGGAATATAAAGAATTATATTTGATCTAAATCCTAACCCAAATGCCCCCTACGTTTTCTTGTATCCATTTTGGCATAATCTGGCATACTTGGGTTTTCGGATTTGTCTCTATATGATCAACCAATTCTTTCCACCTTCTAGGATTAATTTATTGCTTAAGGTAATAAACGTGACTGAAATTGAAGTTGTTTGGATTGAGCTAAATTATTTTTGTTTGAGATTATATATTTGACTCTCTGTTGCCAGGCCATGCCTTTTAACATTCCAGAGATTGTAACCTCAAATTCTGGCTATAGCTTTTTGTGAGCAAGCTCACATCCAATTTATTAAGTTTGAAAGCAATTCTTTGTGAGCAAACTCATACATTTAAAATTGAAGGACAATGAAGGCCAAACTCCATTTCATTATGCTGTTGTGTGCGAGAGGGAAGCCATTGCTAAATATCTGGTAGAGCAAAATGCAGACCTAGACCTAAAGGATAATGACGGGAAGTCTCCCCGTGATCTCTGTGAGTTGGACTGGCCTTGGATGAAACAACCAGCAACTCAAGACTGACTGATGGTTTTGTTTTCTTTTACTTTCCTGACTTAGCTCGAGTAATGTTGATAAATTTCTTGTGGATGGTTGTACATGGCTATATATATATATATATATATAAACCTATATAACATCTTTTAACCCCTTTTAGCTTATATGATATACATTACTGTGGCATATTCTGTTGAACAGAGGAATCAAGTTGTGCAATCAGCTTGTTTGTCATGTCCAAGTTTTTAGGTATTTTGTTAGTATTGCAGTGCATGTTTCTTTCCTAGTTTAATGGAGTTTGTTTAATGAAGTCTGTTAGTGGGTAGCGGTTTATATTTTAGCAAAGTTTTTACATAAAGTGGATACGTTTCTGCATTGTGGCTTTAGTGGTCAAGTGTCTGATGTTTTTTCTGTTCTTATCTGTTAATGTAATGCCTATATAAAGGCTATTAGTCAATGACATTTTCAGCAGCAGAAAATATCTCTTTGTGTGCTTTATTTTCAGCAGAAAATATCTCCCTATGTGCTTTATTTTTCAGCAGATTCATCTTCCTGTGTGCTTTATTTTTTCAGCATATTCTGCCTCTTCAATGAATCATTGTTTTTTATCGTTCTTTATTTAAGCACCGAAGAAATTAGGAAGGATGAATTTTTTGTGGTGAAATGGTATGTATATGCTATTATGATTATAGCTTTCGCTTTATTAGTCTTAGTTAGATTTTTCTTTTGAGGATGGATGGCATGCCTTTGAATTTTATTGGTTCTATAGACAGGATATGTCATTAAAAACATTATTTAAACTCAAAATTTAGTTATGTTATTTTATTTGTAATTGTGATGTAGATTATTATTTCTTATAGGATGTCTAGCATTAATGTTTGGTCGAGCCTTAGACAACACATCAAAGTGATTTTCAAATACCCAAAATCCATTTTCATGAAGAGCATATTATCTGCAATCTACATTATAGCTATTAAGGTATTAATTTCAATATTCAATTTATCCCAACCTTTTGGCTCTAATTGGAAACTTGAGACAGGAAATGAACATATTGATATTATCTCTAATACTACCGGTCTCTCATTTGTCAATTTTCAGTTATTGGCTAGATGAGCATTATTCAAAAAGGTTAATAATATGAATTGGGATGAAAAGTATCAATATGTAACGCTTAAAACACACGCATTGGAAGAAGTTGCTGTAGGACATTTTGCTAAAATGTTTAATGAATCTTGAAGAGAGGTGATGGAATCTAGAAGGGTTGTAAAAGCATAATGACTTATGAGTGAGATGTGATACTTTATTTATTTATTGTTGGTGTTTTAAGAGATTTCTGTATGAAATCGAACAATTTAAATTGTAAGGACGCTACAACAAAACAGCACATTGATACTATATTATCCATACTGAGCACTAAAGACTCGGTATAAATAATAATTTTTTAATATTAAATACAATTATCCATATCGGGCACAAACCATACCCGATATGAATAATAATATAAAAATAAAAAAATTTAAAATTTTGATTATCCATGCCGGGCGCTCGCCCACCCGGTATGGATATAGGTTATATCCAGACCGGGCGGGTCGGACGCCTAACCTAGTAAATATTATTTATTAAAATAAGAAAAAAATTCTCACTATCCATTTCGGGCGGGCGTATGGATACGTCTTGTTATTCAGGCCAGACGAGCATATGGATACGTCTTGTTACCCAGGTCGGGCAGGCCGGGCGCTCGGCTTGGAAAAACAATATATTAAAAAGAAAAATAAAAGGGGATTATCCATGTTACCCGCCCGACATGGATAATTTGGATGTTATACCCGATCTAGCTCACCCTTCTTCATTTGTTCATTTCTTTCTCTCTCTTCAACTTTCTCTCACATCAAGTGTCCCATAAACCTTAGCCGCCCCCCCGCTCTTTGTGCCATCAATCAAACTGTCGCCACCAACCCTCCTCGTCGTCGGTATGCTGCTGGTACCTTAGATCTCCCATTATTTTTCTTCTTCTCTTATTCTTCTTATTTTCTTCTCCTTCTTCTTGTTCTTCTTCTCTTCTTCTTCATCTCTTCTTCTTCTGTATTTGATCTTGTTGATGGTTTTAATTTTGCAATGTAAATGTGACGGTTGGATTGCCACCACGACAATGCCAGCCGTCTCCTTTTCTCTCACATTTTATGCTAATTGTTGACACTAATTTTTTGTTTTGCAGTAGTCCTTAAAAATTTTGTCCCCGTCTAGAAAAAAACGCCTAGTTCTGCTAGTCAAGGGTAATCGATGAGCCTCTTTAAAATCTCATCTTTTTAGCATCCTATATTGCAGAATTTTTATTTGAAACATATCATACTTTCTAGATTGGATTATATTGGGTTGTTGTTGTTTTTTTTTTTTTTTTTTTTTTTTTATGGGTGATATCTCATTGTGTATTTTGTACATGTTTATTGATATTTGTTTGTGGGTATGCTTTGTTTTGTGCTATTTGGTTTTCGAAAATGATTTTTGTTTGTGATTATAAGAAGAATGTAGAGGGGGAAGATTGATTTTTTGTTAATAAATATGTGAAAAGTTATTGATAGTGGATTAGTAGTGTTTGATTTGAAGGAAAATTTTGAAGGTTTGATTGAGAGATGGTGATTTTTTCAGGTGGGGGGTGGTTTGGGAGGGAGGGGGAATTAAGTTTCGGTTGTGTTGTTTGTGGAAATGGAAGTGTTGTTGATGTATAGGTTTTATTAGTGTGCATGAAAAGAAGTGAGAGAGCGTGTGATGATTTGATTAGTTTCGTGGAAATGGATGGGGGAGATGTAGATATGTTTAGGGAGAGTCGATTGGTAGTTGGACATTGTTTGATTATCTTTTGTCGAAGATATGTATTTAGGGGGTATGGATAACACATATAAAAGGTCATTGTAATTTATGTAAATGTTGTGAATGTTTATATGAATGTGATTGTTTTATTTTTTTTCAAAGTTTAATAATTATAATGTAGTTTAACACTATGTTGTTATATGTTTTGTTTTTTAGTGTTATATGCTTTCACATAAAAAAGGAGTAGTTAAGATTTTCAAGGTTAATATTCTAAACTCAATTTATAAGGACATAAGATTTAAACATTAAATATCTTTAACCATTTCGTTTGTCATTTTTTAACGTTTAGAGTATTGAAAGAATATAAAGAGAGAGCTAAAAACTTTATTAAGGCCGTAAACAAACATTCAATAAATATCAGTTTCATCCCTTGCCCTTGCACAAAATGTCTCAATGGGAGGTATCATAACACTAAAATAGTATATGAGCACTTAGTCATTAATGGGATGGATCCTCAATATATTACTTGGTTTATGCATGGGGAACCCTTGAAAACTCCCACACCTGTTGAAAATATTTTCAATACATTTAGAATGTATTGTGATGCAAACCTTGAAAGTCATTGTAATGTTGAACCTGATGTTGAAGTAAGAGATGAAGACATCAATGTTACTTTAGAAGATATTGAAACTTCTTTGTATGAAGGTTGCTCAAAGTACACAAAATTATCGGCTATTGTAGTTTTATATAAACTTAAAGCTACCTATGATTTGTTCGATAAAGGGTTTGATAAACTTCTGAATATTGTTCGAGACATATTGCCATAAGATAATGTTCTACCGGAGTCATTATATTCAACAAAAAAGTTGTTGAAATTGTTTGATTTAGGGTATGAGAAAATCCATGCATGCATCAATGATTGTTGTCTATTTAGAAAAGAATTGGAGCATCATGAAGAATGTCCAAAATGTGGCACTTGTAGATGGAAAGTAAATGAAGTTACGAAAAAGATTCATAAGGGAGTACCGGCTAAAGTACTTCGATACTTTCCAATCATACGAAGGTTTAAGAGAATGTTTACATCAGTTGAAATGGCTAACTACTTGAAATGACATTCAACCCATACAAGTTAAGATGGAAAGATACGTCATCCCATTGATTTTGAAACTTAAAAGACTATAGATAAGAAATGATCATTTTTTGCTTCGGAGCCACGTAATTTGAGCTTAAGTTTAATTGCAGATGAATTTAATCCTTATAGCAACCTAAGCACGGTCTACAGTTGTTGGCCGGTGGTGTTAGTTACATACAATCTACCTCCATGGAAGTGTATGTCGAAAGAAAATCTTATGCTCACACTATTGATTCCAGGAAAAAAACAATCAGGGAATGATATTGATGTATATTTGCAGCCATTAATTGAAGATTTGAATGAGTTATGACACTTGGAAGTACAAGTGTATGATTCATCTACTAAGTCCACCTTTAACTTAAAAGCTATCTTAATGTGGACCATAAATGATTTTCCTGATTATGGAAACTTAGCGAGATGTTATATAAAAAGAGAATATGCTTGTTCTATATGTGAGTTGAACATACATTCACAAAGATTGAAATATAGTAATAAACATGTGTATATGGGTCATCAGCGATTTCTTCCAAAAAATCATACTTTTCGAAAGAAGAAATCATGGTTTAATGGGAAAGAAGAAATTGATGATCCTCTGGAGATTCTTCATAGTAAACAAGTTCGACTTGCATGAGTGGAAGTTGAAAATGATTGGAAAAGCAAGTCAAAGGGAAAAGGAAGAGAAAATGGCATCCTATATGAAAAAAAAATCGATTTTCTTTGATCTTCTGTATTGGAAGGTAAGATTTTTAATTGAAAAGATAATGTAACTTATTCTAGTATATTTAACTATGCTAAAAATGTACCATCATCAATTTTTACAAGAGTTGTGTTTGTGTCATAATTTAGATGTGATGTACATTGAAAAAAACATTGGTGAAAGTCTGGTTGGCATGTTGTTGAACATCAATGGGAAAGCCAAGGATAGTGTTAATTCTCGTAGAGATTTGGAAGACATTGGGAATAGGCAAGACCTTCATATGAAAGAGGATGGAGAGAAATTGTATCTGCCTGCAGCACCACATATTCTATCAAAGGTAGAAAAATAACAATTTTATAAGAGGTTGTTAAATTTAAAGATGCCTGACGGATATGCTTCAAACATATCTAAATGCATTTCGTTGAATGAATGAAAGATAGTGGGGCTTAAGTCCTATAACTATTATGTTTTGGTACAACATTTGTTATCGGTGGCAATACGGGGTCTCTTGCTTAAGGGGTCAAGAATTGCCATCTTTCGGTTGTATTCATTTTTTAATGCAATCTGCCAAAGAGTGTTAGATAGAGATAAGTTAGATTCAATGGAAGAGGGAGTTACAGTTACAATATGTATGCTTGAACGATATTTCCCTCCTTCTTTCTTTGATATAATGGTCCATCTTACAATTCATTTAACAAGATAAACTCGTTTATCTAGACCGATTCAATATTGTTGGATGTACCCTTTTGAAAGGTTATTCTTACATTATTTTTCACATATGAATTAAGATTAAATTATATATATATTTCATTTACTTGTATATATTCATTTTATAGATTTATGAAGGTGTTAAAAGAATATGTAAGAAACCATGCACGATTAAAAGATTGTATAGCAGAATGTTATTTAGCTGATGAATACATGCAATTTTGTAGTTGGTATGTACCATAAGCAGCAGATGTTGGTGAGAAGTACGATAGAAATGAAGATATTATATTTCAAAATGTAGTCAAAGGACATCCTACATCTGCACCTATATTAAAAACAAGTTCTGCAGACATGCAACGAATTGCACATATGTATATACTATTGAATAGTGCATTAGTGAAACCATACATTAAGTAAGTGGTTTAAACTGAAGCTTAATATAGTGTAACTGTTAGTAAAAATTACTAATGTTAAACTTATTTGGTCATGTTATTATTATTTATATAAATGTTTTATTAGCATATACCTAAAAGAGCTATAACGATTAGATCCCAATCTGTTAAGTAGACCAACTTTATTGCAAATGACACATAGTAAAGAATTTCCAACATGGTTTAGAAATAAGATGAAATCACTACCTTATACGTTAATAATACGATGTATTTACTTTAGTCTTTTGTCCCTTATAATCTACATTGTAATATCTTGAAACAGGTCCTCGATGAATCAAATACGATGGTTATGCCCTCAACTCTCAAGTTTCTAGCACTTGGCCCAACTATGCAAGTCACATGTTATTCAAGCTATGTTATGAATGGGAAACGATATTGTATAAAAAGTAGTGAAAAAAGTACACAAGATAGTGGTATTTCTCTTGAAGGAGAAACTATTTGTAATGAAAGAGACGACACTTAAGTTGTCAAAAGATGGTTTACTATGGAGTTTTAAGGGAAATACTTTTATTGGATTTTTTAGCGTTTCGGGTTCCATTATTTAGATGTGATTGGATGGGTAGTGCGAGTGATGTTCGAGAAGAAGATGAGTTCACACTAGTTAATTTTAGTCCACGTGGAAATAAATGGGATAGAGATCCTTTCATTTTAGCCTCATAAGCAACACAAGTGTTTTATTTTAGGGAAAATGATAACTCTAATTGGTATGTTGTCCTTAGAGCACCTCCAAGAGGGTTTCACAATCTAGAGCAGTTTCATAAGTATGCTTATATGAAAATTGCACCATTAGATGTGTTTGAATTTGACCCTAGTGTGGATGACAGTGAGGATTATGCTCGGATAGATTGTGACAAATTAGTCGTAAACATGTAATGGTAATGAATATAATCATATTTCCATATTTTATTTGTAATATGTGTGAAAATACTGTTTGTGTTTATGTTTGCAGGGAGATAGAATCTCTGAAATGGTTGGATATGTTGTGAAATTACTTTGTTATTTACATTGCAGGTAAACTAAGTTTTTGATAAGATCGACAAACAGGGAAAAACTCTATCCAAATTTTTGTAAAATGGAATGACTTTATATATATTATTTTGTGTCATGATAATGTTATCCTTATGTTGGCTACTAATATATGTGATTTCCATAACATTTTCATATATTGACCGAAGGAACATCGACTGGTCAATCTTTTGGTAGCTCCAGTAGAGATAAGAAAAGAAAAGGAAAATGTCCCAATTGTTTAGATTACGAGAAAATGGCCAAGGTCAAAGCCATAGGGATACAAATGAATGACGCTGGACAACTAATTGGAGAAAATTTTGTGATCTACAATTCAGGTCGTGGAGCAATTGTAGTTCAGATGATACCTATAATTTATAGTAGCTAGGATAAGATACCACAATCTTTAAAAGATACAGTGTGGGAGAATGTAAAGGTATATACTGGTTTCATGTTTTTTATAATATTGATGTTACATATTTAATTTTACAACATATTTGTATTTAACAAACTTATAACTGTAGTTAAAACTTAGTACTGATGATTCCGTGAAAGTTCAAACGTTAAAATCAATGAATGAGTGTTGGAGACACTATAAAAGCAGAATAACAAAAAAAATTAGAGATGTTCCTCCGAGTCCTGATGCGCACAGAAGATATGAAATGCTAAAACCAGCTAATGTCAGTGATCAGGATTGGATTGCATTTGTCAATCAGCGCTTGTCTCCAGAATTTCCGGCAGTTAAGCATTCATATTCTTCAGATGACATGAACACGTACGTTTAATGGATTTTGATTAAGTTTTATAATATTTTAGAATACTAGTAACCATTATAGGGAGTTGTCAAAGAAGAATCGTACTCCACATACATCAAGTTGTAAAGGAATGGCATGCCTACAAGAAGATTTGGTAAGAGTGTAATCTATTGTCATGATTATATTAGACATGTATAGTATTTATTTTTCGAACCAATATATTTTTTTTTATATATATGAATATCAATGTTAAAGAGCGAAAAAAGTGGCTGCAAATGAAGATCCCAAAGTCGATAGAGTTGACATATGGATAGCTAATCACAAACACAAAGATGGGAGCGTAGTGAATAAGGAAACTGCTAATAAAATTGTATGTTACGTTAATTTGATCAATGGTGGTGTTGATTGTATTACATATGGATAGTTTTTTTAATTAATATTAATATCATATGGCATAATTTTTAGGCACAAATGGAGTCACTTCCTCAACAAACCCCACAATCAATTAGAGATTATGTTGTCTCACAAGTTATTGGTAAGGAGCATCGAGGATTGAGTCATAGTATAACACCATCAATTGTACAAGCATCTGTGGTTGGTAAACAAAGTTTCGTACAATACCAACATGTCGATGGTGAGATGGCAACCATGAAACAGACAATTGCTAATTTGACAAACTTACTCATGACTCATTTGCCGAACGTAAATCAAGCTCAAATATTAACATGTATTCCTCTCGCACAACTGGTAAACGACTCACAACATTTAATTTCATTGGTTATTTCTATTTTCTGGTACTTAGAATGGATTTTTTTTCCATTTCCATGTTTTCTATAAGTTAATGTAATAATTTTCTCATATTTTTTTAGATGCCTATGTTTTTGTAAATTATATATCTTGCTTCCATATATATTTAGTGAGAAATATTGTTTTTGTTGGATCGATTGTGAAAGATTGGAGAAGTTTGATAATTTGCAGGGAAATTAAATTTTTGATAAGTTCGAAAAACAGGGGAAACTCTATCAAAATTTCTATAAAATTGATTGAGTTTATGTGTGTAGCTTTATATATTGCATTTGTTATTGTCAAATAAGGGTACTTATATTGTTTTTCCCCGCTATTCATGTTCGCTCACAACAATGCTATGTATATTTTTTTTTTTTCGTAAACATAATATTCAAGCGGCTCAAATCTGATAGGATATAGTAATAGTGTTCAATTTGCTGAGCCTTCAGCTAAGGTAAAATATCTACGAAAGTTATATTATTTATTTTTTCAATTTTAATTTATATAACTATATATAAATATAATCATTTTAATTTGTTGATATAAGTAAATGCTTAAATTCTTTTACATACAGTCTATATCTTGGGGCTCGTCAAGCCAAGATGATGGATCGAACAACAATCAATGCAAATTATTAGATTGGATAGATAGAGGAATAATGGTGGTAGAAGCAGAAATTGACTCAAATGATCCCTATACTAAAGTTCATCATCTCAAGCTTGGTCCAGATTATTTGCGCGTTTCTGTCTAGAAAGTATTGGTTAGTGTTTCACTATCTCAACCTACTAACGATCTACTAACTCTAAAATATGTATTAAATTCATTTATTGCTTGACCAATAAAATATGTTGTATTTTAGATTATGTACTGAGTATTTAATTTCTAACTTTTTATAATGTACATTTAACGTTAGATTATGTAAATTTAAGTGTTGTATTAATGTTAAATAATGGGATAATTTTAAAGGTTACATACGTTTGTAGTTTTGATGTAATATATTAAATTACAAATTCTATTTTTTATTTTTTTAAAATAAAAAGTTTTTCCGTAGCGGACACATGCCTGGTATGGATATTTAATAACCATATCGGGTGACCCGATATGGTTAATAATCCATTCCGGGCCCCAACCTGGTATGGACAAGAATATCCATACCGGGTCGGAGCTCGGAATGGATATTTGATATCCATATCGGGCGGATACCCTGTATGGATATTTCGGGGTCAACTCATTCATTCTAATATCCATACCGAATACCTGTCCAGTATGAATATTTTTAATATCCATACCGAGAGCAAGCACACCGGGCTTGCTACCCGGTATGGATAGGCAACCATACCACTGTTTTCTTGTAGTAGGATTTGAGGATGTTACTTTACCAACTAAGACGTATCATTCCTGTTTCTAACATTTGGATATTTTAAAATAGGAGATATTATAAGTTAACAAATATTTTAATTAATAATTTGAAACTTTATTAAATTAATTACTAATAAATATCTTAAACCATATCATTTACAAGATGAAAGAGAACATTGATACTGGCCTCTTACTTATTTTTAATTAAATACTAAAGTTGCCTAATTTGACAATATATATTTATCTAAAATTTGAGAAAGAGACCATTATGTGTAAGGGAAAACTAACATGAACTTTGAAATTAAAATATCAAATATTGTCTTATGTCAATTATATATATAGAGCACTAGCAATTTTACTAATCAATAATATATATATCACTAGTAATTTTATTTTACTAATCAATATTCAATAATAAATTTTAATCTAGATTTTAATTTACTAATACATGATAAAAATATCACAAACTACACAAACAAAATAGCAGAACGTATTAACACATGTATTTTACATTTGCAAGTAATCTAATGTCAATGGTTAATAATTTATCGAGACCTATTTAATCCTAGATAATTGTAAGGTAGCATAATACCAATGATCAAGAATTTTCCAAGACCTATATTGTAATAACACCATAACTTTGTAGAAAGTCCATCTCAAAAATAAGTAAATAGTATATATTAATAACTCAAGAGGGAAAAAAATGTAAAATCAAAATTTCAGAATTAACACCATGTCTCACATGGTCTAGCCATAACCAGACATTTCACTAATTAAAACATAGAAGTACAAGGACTAATGAAGAACAACTCAAAAACAAAAAACCAGAGGTGAATACACATTTTTGCAAAACATGTCTACTTTGTATTTTTGTCTGCTTATATATATTACTCAAAAAGAGGTGTAATTCAATAGAAAAGTATAAACATTGGTAACATTGGTACCATAAGGCCAAAACCTCTTAGGTTTGGTACTTCGAGGCCAAAACATTTGAAGTTTACCCAAATGAATAGACTCATTGTTCAACTTGAAAACTTTGATAGTGAGAATTTATCTGTCTCTTTAAGTTGCTTTCTAATATTGAGAATCAAATCACATGTGTCTCAAACTAGCTTATAGAGCAAGTTGAAATATTTTGGTATCTTTGTATATAGAGTTCTGACAATCATTTTCATATGTAGAGTTTGAACAAGAATGTTTGGCCCTTCGTTGTGGCAGTATCTGGTCAAGTGGAGGATTTCTTGGATTATTGTTGTTCTATAAATTCAAAACAAACTAAATCACTTTCTAAGAAAGAAAGAAACTACCTAAATAAGTTAATATTTCTTTTTGCAAAAGACTACAAAAATCATTATAATACAAAAGGGTTTTGATCTAGTGGTAATACCACACCGTATAGTCTCAAGAAAGTTGTGGGTTTTACGCACCCCAAGTCCCACAAAATGTGGGCAATTCTCCCCATTGTATGTGGTTTGCACTCTCTTGTCTTCTAATGGGTGATTTTTATGCCGTTTTTCGGAGTTTCATCTCAGTTGATTCCAATAGAACTTTGGATAGGTACTAGTACTCAAAAGAAAAAAGTAAAAACATTTTAATACAAATATATCTATAGGCATTGGAAAAATAAACATGACAAGACATTGTTAGATTAGTTAAAAATCAATAACTTATTTTCATGAAGTTCCAATGTTTATAATATCATGAAAAGCTTTTGATCTTATCAAATCATTATTGGATTTGTAATTATGGTAACACATACCAAGTAAAATGGCAAAGCCTTGCTAGGATGAAGTGCTTGACACAAGGATTCATATAATTAGCTTATCATGATAAAGTCCATGTTGAATCAAGTGTATCAACTGATTGACTGATGATCAACATAGAAAAGAGATCTGTATTCCCCCAAATGAGAGCAAAGAAATTTTCATCATCTTGAGTCATCAACTTTCATTGCCTGAAATTTATAAGCCATTATTTATTGTCTTGGATGAATCTAAAGTCATAAATTTGACTATAATTAAGAGGCAAATGATACATAAATTCATAATCTAATCTATGGAAGATATTATTCACTATGTCTTTCAAATATGAGCTATGATATTTTTCAAAATGAAACAAATAAATACATAGAAAGCGGCTAAAATAAAAAGATTCTTAAAAATCAAGTGAAGCGATGAGATGAAAGAGTATCAAGATCTTTCAACAGTCTCTTAAATCCCAAGTTGTTCTAAATTGAGCTATCTAGTCAATTATATTAATACAAGAATAATTATATAAATACAAGAGTACAACCATGATATATTTTAAAATAGAAAGGAAAAATATAACCAAACCTTCATATCATATTAAGTTGATAGTGATATTACCCCATTAAAAGCTTCATTTTGTTAGACTAAAAAGATGTTTGTACAGGTTAATTGATCCTATCTCTAAGAATAGACTAATATTCTTGCCATAGTATTCAAGTGATTTTCTTCCCTTTTTAAATACTACTCTATTACCATTGAGAAGAAGATCAACTATCTAAACTATCGAGCATAAGTCCACTGATAAAACATATATTATGAAAATAAATCAACCAAAAGATAAAGAATCATACTAGGAAAGTAACTTCACCAAGATTTCAAGCAATTGGCATAGCCTTTTTTTTTTTTTTTTTTTAAGGAAATTTCTTCCATTGACTTGGCATATATATGGTGTAAAATGGACTGGAGAAGAAAAATTGTGAAAATACTA
Organism: Litchi chinensis; assembly: GCA_019925255.1. Lineage (NCBI taxonomy): Eukaryota > Viridiplantae > Streptophyta > Magnoliopsida > Sapindales > Sapindaceae > Litchi > Litchi chinensis. Next base: position 20,725,817 of record CM034475.1, read on the forward strand.
AATGGATGAGGATGATGCAAATAGACCTCTTGCATGTATATGGTGTCCTAGCATTTTGACATGAAGGCTTCTCACATATTTGAATATGGATTTCTATGAAAGAGTTGAAGCACAATATTACTTGTCATGATTCTGGACGATTGGCCTTTGCGGGTAGTTACAACATTCAAAATGAGTGATATACTTTACTCCTCAGCAATAATGCATGTCTTTGATGACAAAGAATAACAACAAGATACCATGTTAGTTATTTTCTGTAAGTGCAAATTAGCTGTTCATATAGTGAAAACAAACAATTACTTAAGTCAACTAGTATTATTAAATTTATAGTTGGAAGATTCTCTCGTTGTGTTGCAGCTTACATGTTAGTCTTTAACAAGAAGTTATTCTATATAGAATGCAATGAAGCAAATTCTTGCTTGCAAACATGCCCCTCTCCTAACTATACAAAAAATTTGATATTCATCGACTTGATCTACTATCTAGACATAAAAAATGGTAAACAAATGTATGATATTTTAGTAACAAGGTAGAATGAATTAATTGAATTAATCAAAAATAAAATATACAGAATTTCTAATTACCCATTAGATTCAAAATTTTGCCAGTCTTAGCATCTCAAGAGTTTACAAATCAGGGTAGGTGAGTGAAATTGTAATGACTTATCATTTGAAAAGTAAAAATGTAAATAAATTTGTGAGTCTTTCAATAAAGACATATAACTATTTTTGAAAACACTTAATAGAGTATTAGAACAGATGATTAAAGCTATTAAAAATGAGATGATGAAAGTATAATCAGTTGTTTTAATGTAGAAAATTGGCATACTTGAAATAGAAGATGGAAATGAATTAGATAGTCCTCATCCTTTTATGCTTTCTACTTCGGTTGCACATGAATTGCTGCAAATAAATCTCCATTAAAACTAGATAGTAACAATATCTTTTACGATTTCATGTGCAAAACACCACCAAAATTCCAGCACATACACTCCACCTCAGGCCAGCCAGCCATAGCTGAAAACGCCTCTAACCAGCACATTCAACAGCACACAAATGACTCAACTCAACAACTGAGAACCGAAGCAAAATCCAGCCTCTCTAGCATAAGGTGACAATAAACAGCCTTTTGAGATGATTGCAACTTCATAAAGAATAGTAGCTAACTGAAATAAACTTGAAGAAAACCCTGCTATCTACTGAAAGTTAGACATAATGCTGGGCAATAACATCAATTATAGAACGAAGTTTTGGATATTGGTACCTCAACTTTTTTGAGAAAAAGATCATTAAAGTTGACCCAAATCAATAGGACAACATGCAATTCTTTGTCTCTTGTAGTTGCCTTGTAATATACAGAATTTGATCAACATATTACTTGCAAACCAACTTTCATGGATAATGTAAAAATTTTTTGATATCTTCATCAAGATAATGCTCTTTCATTTCATCTACAAAAGTTTAGCAATCAATGAGGTACATAAGCATCTAACACCAGAAGCACCTTAGTTTGAGAGTCACATAGTCCATGCCTTTCCATTAAAGGAAAACGAAAAACAGTAAGAAAAGAAACGTAATAGAAACAAGGAAATGGCACCGACCTCACAAATAGCACCTTAGCTTGGGATTTCAGATGTGATTACTTCCATTGAACTCTCCTATTTTATCTTTGCTGGTCCCCACTTCCATGCCATCACATGCAGCTGTAGCAACTCTTTTACTAGCTGGAAAAAATTTGGAACGACAACCGAACTTTGAACCACCTCATGACTTTGCAGCATAGCAACCTTAATAATAGAAACATTCACACTCTTAACATAAGTAGATAGTATTAGAATTTCAAAGTTTCTGTAAAGCAAAATAAAAAACTCAAAATATAAAACTGCACTACATGTGAGTCAGTCATAACAGATATCTCTCAACAATAAATCATCAATTAAAGCACAGAACCACAAGGAATTTGTCTAGAAGAAGAAAAGTACACAAGAGACTCTAATTTCATAATAGAACTACCTCGTGGATTCAAAGACTTCCAAGAATCTTGCTGTATTATCTTCTGTAGTAGCCACTTTAGGAATCCATTGAAACATCTTATATTATCAGAAGAATAATGCAGAAGTTATTAGGGGTGGGCAACACCATGTTCAGATCGATTCCGACTAGATCCGATCCAAACATGGTAAATTTGTGAATCGCTATTTTTGGATTCGAACATAATCCATCAATGAGAAGGAACTAATTCGATTTGAACACCTAGTTTGCAGATCGGATCGGATCGGATCGGTTCCATGTTTGAACACCTACTTTCAATTTCAATGTATACACCAAGACCTTCTTCTGCCCTCCTTGGTTTCGAACAATTCAAAATGCTCTCAACAATCTAACTTAAGCCTACGACTACTTTCATTTTTCATCTTCTTCTCTCTTTTTTTTGTCATCCCCAGATTTTGACTTTTTCCAATCGAACTAACATTATCAATATCAAATTCAGATTTCTCAACACTCTTTATACTTTTCCCCATCTATTCAAAGCAACAATCACATATATATATATATATATAATCATCAATATCAAATTCAAACTCATCACCACTCTTTATACTTTTCACTATCTATTTAAAGCAACAATAACATATATATATATATATATATATCAGCAAGTGAAATATGTAACTCGATAACAGAACACAACAAACAAGTATAGAAATCACTAAAACACTAACACCAATTCATATAACTATCAAGTTAAAGCTACAAATAAACTTACCAAGCTGCTGAGATGAGAGTGAAAAGGAGTGAGAGATGGATGTTAGGGTCAGTTTAAGTGGACTTTATATAGGGGCATATAAAATTACGTATGTACCACTATTCAAGGGTTCACGGATCAGATCGATTTTGGATACCTTAATCCGATTCGATCTGTGAAACATGGTGTTTTCATAGATGAGGACCTGAACACCTTATATTTGAATATGTGATCCGATCTGAACAACCACAGATCGAATTGGATTAGGGTGTTCAGATCGATTTCATATTTTTATGCCCACCCCTATAAGTTACCCTTACCTTAGATGTAATGCTATAGATGCCAAAATGATTATTCATTTTTATATAAAAGCCAAATCAGTCTATACATTAATTTGAAAAGTAAAAAGCATATGATTGAGTACAATGAAAACATTCCTCTTTTCAATAGACTAAGAGATTAAACTCTTCAAATAAGAATGCCAACTTATTTTACTACAAACTTGAACATCTTATATACTAGATAGGACATTTCCATGAGGCTGGTGCCAACGTCGAGGGGAGTTGTAAACCAAACAATGAGAGCATCAGTTTTTTTTTTTTTTTTTAATAAATAAATGCAATTAGATAATGTTAATGGAAGAAATGAATTAATTTTCCATGATTGTTTAATGCTTGGAAAGAATAAAGGAGATGCAACACTATTATGTTAATTCTTCCAAGCTTATCAGAAAAATGTCAACACTTATAGATAAATGAATAATTATATAAAAGCATGTATATGGCACAAGTGTGAAAGAAACTACTGAATAAGGAATACATTTCATAAAAGATAGTTTAAGCTTATAATAAAGAAGCATATTAGAGCATGATTAATCTATTGTATTTGCCTTCTATTAGGGAACTTGATCAACAGGTTACATGCAAACCAGCTTTCGTTGAAAAAGTGAACATTTTCTGATATCTCCATCCAAACAATGCTACGCCATTTCACATTTCACCTACAAATGTTCAAACAAATCAATAACATGAAGAATCATTCAACACCAGGAGTACCTCACTTCAAAATCCAAACAGTTCATTGCTTTCCATTCAAGGGGACAAATGAAAAAGATAAGAAAATAGCAATGGCTTCACAAGGAGCACCTCACTTTAAGATTTAAAATGCGATGCTTTGTTCAACTCTTCTGTCTGATCTTTGTTGGTCACCATCTTCATGCCATCATATGGACCTAAGCATCTCTTTTACTAGTTGGGAAAAATTTGGAACTTAACTTTGTAGAAGGGCCTATACCTTTGTAGCAAAGCAACCCCAAGAAAACAACAATTCAATCCTTGACATAAGTAGAGAGTATTAGAATCTTGTAGTTTCTATAACAAAAAGAAAATTTCAGAATATAATACTGCACTTCATATGATACAGCCATAGTAGAACAGCTCTCAGCTAACTAGCCCCTTTTCTAGTACTACTAGCAGCCTGCCCGACACCCCAAGATAACCTTTCAGTCAAGATCTGCTCTGACTGAAAGGTTCCTGTGAAGCTAAACTTCTTACTTTTTTTTGAAAACCTTTTTAAATTATCTTACATTATTTACAAATTGAAATGGGGTTTATCAAATTTTGGCAGCACGATAGTTGCTTTTCTAAAATTTCCAAGTTGTAAAACAAGTGACAAAAATTGTGCACTTCAATGTTATTCAAATCCCTATCGACCACATAGCAATTTCAGATCAAAAGGTACTTCGAAGATTCATTAAACATGGATAAAACAAAGTGCACACGTAGTTCTCAACACAATACAAAAGCATAAAAATATGAGTTCTCAATTTATTACAAAATATGCAACAAGTCTTAAAAGGTTATGCAAAGTGTTTCGAAATCATGGAAGTACATAATAGATGAAAGATAACCAAGCTAGTGCAGTAGTGTCGTCGCGTCCTCAGCCTTCGTGTATACCTGATGGAGCTTCCTCTAATCTTTGGCTCACACTTACACTTAGGGAGAGTTTTTTTATAAAACACGAAAAATAAGTGGTGAGTATTAACTCAGTGAGTGGGTAACTTTTTAACTTTGAAAATTCGTTTTTAAAATCTATATATACACCTTCCAAAATAATTTGGAAAACTATAAACTTTATCTCAAATGATAAAATATAATCGAGCATATAATATAAAAGTATATTTACTTAAAAATAATAATAGATTTTATAAATTGTAAAACTTTTCTCGTTTTTCTGAATTTCACGTTTGAAGATGTGCTTATCTTTTTTGAAACTCGCCTTATAAGGTAACTTAGGGAAACTCATCTTTACATAACTGTATGTCTACACATCATGGAATTCGAATTAGGGAATGCTACCTGTGTAGTCATTAATGCGGGAACTCTCTAGGGTCACATATCCCCCCCTAATATCAAACTTATCTACACTATCGTATGCGTGCAAAGAGTGACACACAGACTCAAATCCCTCCAAGTTAGTGACTCTCCCAACCAAACTACTATATATGCACACAGTACTATGGTTGGATATAACTAGGGATTAGGATAAACCTAAGACATTTGAATCTTATCAACATTCTTAAAACTTTTCTTTCTTTTATCTTTCTCTTAGCTTGAAAAACATATTGATCTTATATGTAAAATTTTGTTTTCTCTAGTATACAGTTCATAACCATAATATTTATTTTCCAAGGTAAAAACCTAAAATTTTACTAAGGTAAAAAACTTAAATCTTTCCTTGTTAAGGTAAAAGTCTAAACTTTTCTTAATTTCTTAGCATGTCCTTTTCTAAGCAGAAAATTCTATTTTTGTATTGACCAATCACCAAAATTTGACATATTTGAAAGAGTCATGGATTCTAATGACTCAGAGTAAGCTGAGCTAGTGCACACAATCTTCTTACATTCATCAAGCTCCAATTCGCATAGCCTTTAGATGTTTGATAATGATACCACTAAATGCTGACATTTATGTACCTCAAGCTTTTTCAATGAAGAAAGATTATTGGGTAATCTTTCAGAGAGTTTAGGGCAATTTACAATAGAAAGTTCTTGGAGTTTACGAAAGCTATCATTTTTTTTTTATAGGATCCCAAGACTCCAATTCTTCTAAATCTTTAAAACAAAGTGTCTCCAAAGATTGAATATGTTTTACACAATGCTCTCCATAAAATTCAAAACCAATGCTTTTAATCATCTTCATACCTTTGATAGTGAGAATTTTGAGCTAGCCTAACAAATAAGTGAAGGCAAGGATATGCAATTCTTATAGTCTGCCAACTTTAGGACTTTTATTTGAGACTCTAAGAATGAACTACCTCCATCCCAAGAAGAAAATTGTCTACCCCTGTGCCATCTTATTAGCAGCTTTTCTAGATTTTTATGAGATTGAAGCATATCAAGTACTTTCACATCTTGTGATTCCACTTCTTCAACTTGTGATTCATCAAACCTAGACTCCTATTCTAGTAAAAGCACCTTTAGGTCGTTCTTATCACTCAATATGACCTTTTTGGTGTCTTGAAAATTTGTCACATTCTCTAATCTTGAAATGTGAAGTTCTCCATAAAGTGATTTTAAATACTATAAATCTTTCAAATTGGCTCTAGAATTTTCACCAACAACAAAGTCAGATAAGTTTCAAAGGCATTTCCATTTTCTTACTCCGAATGGAATTTCTTCTATCAAAGATGCACCTAAAATGTCAAGATGACGTAAATTGATTAAATTCCCCATATTATCAGGCAACTTCAAAAGCTTTCTACAATCTCTTAATAGCAAAGTTTGTAAGTTGCACAATGAGTTTACTGACTCAGGTAGACTTCCAATTTTACTGAAAGATAGGTTAAGATACCTAAGAAGTCTTAAACCTCCAATTGAATTAGATAGTTCAGTGATATAATAATACTATAATGATAACACCTTCAACTTTTTGAACCTTGACAACAAATTTGAAACAACTTGATTACTAATGTAACGGAATTCCCACCACTTATTCATGGGCAACACTAACAAGTGTGTCCTTAAGTAATGCTTAGCATCATTGAAGACTACAAATTTTATTTTGTCATTATATTGATGGCATATAAATGAAGCATAACGAGTCTTTTCAAATAATTTTAATCGATTATTTGACTCTAGTTCATCCTCTAACCTAAAGCTTATTTTTCTAGAAACCATTTGAGCCAAATCATTAATAAGGTCATACATTATATATTTAGCAGTGTTACTACTAGATTTTTGAAAAATTGACCTTGATAATAGATCACGAAAATACTGACCTCCCAAATCTTCTAATTGCAGATTGTTGTTTGATTCATCGTTATTTGATTGTTGAATCAAGCCTTCCGCTATCCATAAAAGAATGAGTTCCTTCTCTTCAAACTCATAATCTTTTGGAAGATTTGAACAATAGATAAAATATCTTTTTAAATGTGAAGAAAGGTGGTAATAACTGGATCTCAACACCGAAAGAATTTTGCCATGTAGATCCCATATTTTGCTATTCAATATGTTCATTCACTCATCTTCTGTTTCTTTGTAGAATAAAAGACCTCTAAGAATCTTTGCTGCAAGAGGTAACCATTTGCACTTTTGTAAAACTTTTTCACGAATTATATTTAACTTCCAATGTGCAACTTTTTCTCCATTATTAAAAACATGTGTCACAAACATCGCCCAGCAATCGTCATCTGATAAAATTTTCAAGTTATAACACTTACATTGTGGCATAGCTAATGCAACTTCAGTGCTACAAATCGTCACAATGACTTTACTACCAGGTGCCCATGCCAGAAAGGGAGCTTTTAGCTGTTCCCATAAGTCATTATCCCTACTCCAAGTGTCATCCAAAACAATTAGGAACCTCTTTCCATATAATACTTCTTTCAATTGATTTTGCATTGCATCCAACTCTTTCATATCACATGATGAGGAAGTGATAACCTCAAGAATTGTTTTTGAGATTCTTAAGACATCAAAATCATTAGAGACACATACCCATGCGTTGGGGTTGAAATCTTCCACTTTCTTATCAATGTACGCTTGCTAAGCAAGAGTTATTTTACTGATTCCTCCCATTCCCACAATGGGAATTACATCAAAGTTGACAACACCTCCTTTAATCAATGATTCTCACTTTTCTCAATCTCTTCATATCACTTAGATCTAACTCAATCACGCCTTGATCTGATATACATATTGAATAAATTGATGGTTTGATATAGAAAAAGAAAAATCATTTCTTTCTTTGTAATTTGCAGGACCCAATTTGAATGGACTGTCCGAAAGGCAATCTAGGACCACTGCTAAGGACTCATACGTGGCTGCTAACAAGAACATGGCTGTCATTTGGGAGGAGAATACTTTGTATGACTACTTGCTCAACTCCAAGAAGGTATTATTAATGTTTTTGTCTTTGTTATCGATTGAGTTTTTATTTTAATGATACCTGCATCCCATCAATAATTTGTCGATTACTTGCTCGACTCCAAAAAGGTATCGATCATTAATGTCAACAAATTATTAATGGTTTTGAGGATTTTGTTGTGGATTAAATTTTATAAAAGATTTGGAATTTATTAGTAATTTGTTGATTTGCTTGCTTGACATTACTATGGTGTCCATTAATTTGTCTGACATCCAATGACTGAAGTTAATAAAGTTTTTGACTTAACCAAATTTTGTTTAGAGGTTCGGATTCGTAGAATCTGGTTGTGTGTGTGTGATATGGCTTTTTGTAGTTATAGTATGGAGATGACTTTAATGATGCCATTTTGTAAATTGTGGCTAATCGATGAATAGGTAGTATAGAAATTACTATTCTGAAGTAGTATACAGTTTCGTACTATGTTCCGTTTTTCTTCCTAAATCACTGACGTTTTAGATATTTAGCTTGTGATGCAATTATGCGACATTGGTCTTGCAAATTGAACAGTTATTTCCCTAGGCAATATACATACATATATATATATATATATAGTGGTGCTTGTAAAAGGTTATGGTGGATGGTTATTAATATTACCTAGTAGCGTGAATTGAGGTTTTGGTTCTTGTGAGCATGTCAAGATTATCATACAAGTTGCAGATAGTAGTTGATATGATAAATTCTTGAGACAACTCACCGTTTCTCATTTCTTATCAAGATGTTTGTTTGTTTCAATTCTTTGACACTTTTGATGATTCAATTCTCGGATTCTGACACTTTTTAACCTTACGGTGCAGTACATCCCTAAAACAAAGATGGTTTTCCCCGGTCTCAAGAAACCACAGGAACGTGCTGATCTCATTGCATATTTGAAGCAATCCACAACATCTTAAGTAGTTGTGCAAATGCTCTGTTACATCGTGCCATTTTGCAATTTTTGGAGATTTGTTTCGCATAGATGGATATAATACTCTTTTTTTCCTAATAAATTGGACCATTTTAGTCAAGCCATGCCCTCATTGTATGGAGGGCATTGCTAGACATTGCTTGTTTCAGAGAAGGTTGGTTGCCATAATTGGCAAACCTGACTTTCAATTCAAATTGCTAGTTCTAATTACATTATATGAATTTTTGGTGAATCCTCAATGGGAAATTACTTTTCTTTTCAGTTTGATTGTTGTTGATGGTGTTGTTAGATATGCAGTAGTTTTTGCTCTTTTCATTACTTAATGGAATTTCATGAAACGGCCTTTTCAGAGAGGATGATGTCCTAGGAAGTATTTTACAGCTCTATCAATGGTTTAGACGTCTAGGGTATAGATAAAGTTGGTGAATTGGATGGACTGTGTAAAACTATATGTTATGTTTTGAATGGAAAGTGTTATGTGAGTCATTAAGTAAATCAAATTATGTTCAATGTTCGAAGTAAAACTATGAGAATCAAGTTCTCTCTTCAACAGAAATTTAATAAACGAAGAGGTTCACTAATTTTAATTCTTAAATATATCTAGTCAATGTACTAAATAGTAGTAAATAATGTAATAGATGTGAAGTTTAAATATTTTACTTATTTTATTAAACACCGTAAATTTAGTAAATGAAAGTAATTAGAAACATTTAACACTGAAGACACAATTATGATCAATATCAACTGCACAATGTTAAATTTAAAAATATCTTGTTAACTATAGTGTTCTACTAGTCTTAAATTCCATCTTGTTAAAGAATCGAATTAGGGTTACAAATTCAATATTCATATAGTTTTAACTTTTAAGATCAAAATGCTTTGAACAAGAACAGCAGATAAGCAATCATACTTTATGTTGCAGCCTTAAATTCAAAAAACAATTACAGAAGCCTTGCTAGAATGGATTTTAACCGGATAGCTAAACATATTTACTAAAGCCCTTTTACATTCAAGAATCTTCTTGTGATCATTTAAGTTAACACAACCAAAATCAGTGAAGAAAATCACAGAAACAAGAGATGAAGCTTTGTTATTGGGTCACAGAACCATCCAATTATTTCATTGTAAGTATGCAACATCAAACACAAGTACAAATATGCCAAAAAAATTGGTTTCAGTTGTATTATCCTAAATAATCCTAATTGTAAGACTCTGTTTTTCAATGTGTAAATCATACCAGCTTTTCCAATATTGTTCAATTTCTTCCAGTTATGATCGGTAAACATAACTGCAACATAAATTTCGAATTATGGATATTAAGAAGTTGTCTTGGAATTTACACAATGACTGTGTAGTGAGCATGAGAGAACCGCTTGCCAATTCTTTGATTCATCAAACTTTAGTGTAGAAGGGATGGATATATGAGCTGAATCAATATTTCTCAAAGAACCTCCTTTGACACTCCACTCAATCTGTGCAGTTTCAGATTATACATGACAGTCAAACTTCAATAATGACCATCAACTTAAATTAATAAAATAACATTCTAGCTTAGCACTACTCTCTGAAAAAAGATTGGTCCATGACATGGTAAATCAGATTGACTAATGTGAAACTTGCCTCCCTAGTATCAATAGGGATCACTAGTACAATTAATTTCACACATTTCAATTAGTTAATTAAATATATAAAAAAATTCTCCATTTTTTCTTATAAGAAAGAAAGAGAAAGATGATTGTAATATAGACGAATAATTGATAACAATAAATTGACTTCTGTGAAAAATTTACTTCAATGGTAACCCAATCAAAATGATGAAGATTTTCCAATTGATTTTACTGCTTTCTCAATGCTTGAAAAATGCTGCATTCTGCTTGATAGAATTTTCTGCATATGAATCAATGAAGCCACAGCTGTTCCCTGAAACAATTTATATGGCTTCAATATACAATTTGACTATTTGACTACAAATGGTCCCAGAAAACGATAATGAAGTTGTTATGTAAAAGCAAACCTCAACAACATCCACAACAAGAAGCCCAGCCAAGCTACATAACGTTTTCTTGGCAGCAACATGCACAGCAACCGAGCCTCCCATGCTGCACAATAATGATAAGGAACTACTGAGTTGCTGGAGTAAAATTTACTTGATGTACAAACAGATGACATACTTTACACTCCTACAAAGCCATTGTGGCAGTAGTATGGACATCTGCCTTGAATATAATTGTCTAGAATCAACAACCAAATGGATCTCAGTCTGTTGTATGCTAGTTTGGGGGATATCCTCAGTATATCTTTATTCATTTATGTTACTCACATATTCATTCAATTTTTATGTCATGTGAGGAGTGAAATTATCATGTAAAAATAAAAATAAAATATAATTTGGGCTAGAAATTCACTAATGAAAAAAAAAAAGAATAAAGCCTCGGCAATTAACAAGGCCATGTTAATGAATATGTACAAGTGTTAGCACTTTGTTTTGGCCTCCTGACAATACATAAGAGTTAAGCATATGACAAGAGAACCATGAATTAAATAACTTATCAAAGGAACAGCACCTGTGGCCAACAAGCACAATTGCAGGAGGGGAATCTCCATACATTGCCCTCACAACAGCAAAAACATCATTGCACATAGTCTGCACATAAAAACCACCTTCTCTTAGTTTCATCGTTTAAATAGCAAGGGTACGATTAGGAGTGCTTTGGCATTAAACAACTTTGCCCAGCAGCCATTCTCCCAAAAATACCAGGTAGCTTCCTGGAGAAGCAAATCATTTTAGAGACTATTTCTATCTATTTCAGTGCAATGCTATTAAACAGATGAACAAACCAAATGCTTCGGGCAGCTTTGTAGAGCTTTGGTGGTGACAACAAAAGCCACTTATAAACGCAACGTAAAACAAGATAACTTTCAGATCCTCAAATCTTGAAAACCACTTTCCTATAAATATATTTAAAAAAAAAATCTTGAAAAACACATGACTGGTGGAAGATATCCAACATTACATATATTTGCTAACTCACTATCAATACCTCAACAAAGAGGTCAAGATCATTTCCTGTGGACGATTTTCCATGTCCTCTCATGTCCATCGCAACTACCTGAGCTTTTTCCTTGATTATACGAGCAGACATAGCAAATGAAAGCCTTCCAAAGATGAATTAGGTTTATCACTTCTGTTCAAATATCAAATTTGACAATAATAACACACCATATTTGATTTCCTCTCCATCCATATAAACAAAAAACCAAAAACATACCCAGAATAACCTCCACCATGATGAAAAAAAACAACCGGTCCTTCTGTTCCTGCCATATATACATGGAAGACCTAAAATGATAAAGCATATTAGAAGTGAATAACTTCCACAAAAAATTAAAATATCATCAACATCCACAAAACTAACATCATCCGCATCCGCGATGGAGACATCCCGCTCTTCGTCGAAATAACCCATCCAACCCAAAGCAGAGTACTTCTCTGAAGAACTCCTACAACCAAAAAATCACTCAATCAACACAAATGTCTATCACTAAAACTACTTCATTTTCAATTCTCACAATCTTTTCCACAACCTATCAATTCCAGTTGTGTGTCACCATTATCAACCGATCAATTACACACGAAACCGATAAATTTCAATTGTCAAACAAACAAAAGCAGTTATCGAAAACCTAAACGCAGCGTTTTAAAGCTAATTAGGAAATGATTTCAGTCTATCAACAACAAAAACTAATCTATAAAGCGATACAATGAGTAAATGAATGAGTGAGTGAGTCAACGAGTTGCGAAGTTACTGCACTGGGGGACGATCGGGAACGGAAGCGAAAGCTAAAGAAGGCAATGGCTTCGTCTTATGGCTGTCTTGTTGTTGTTGTTGCTGCGAGTGTGAGTGTTGTCGTTGTTCTTGTTCTTGTTCCGAGCTCTCTTCAGGTAGCGACGCGAGATTTGTCGTCGAATCCATTTCGCGATCAAATTCGACTCTCTCTCTCTCTCTCTCTGTGGAAAATTCAAAATACGAAAGCTTTGCCAGAGACCTTTTCGTGTTTCGACATCGATCGAGAATTGTTTCGATTTTCGTCGTCTTCTTAATCGAGAATTGGGCCGAGAAATGGGTTCATTACTAAATGGGCCTGGAGGCTGATAATGGGCTTGTTTGTTATTATTATGGGCCTCTCTAGCACTAGTGAAGGCCCAACGTTGAAGGTCAATATACAGTAGCAGATGTCGATGGCCATGAATTTGTGTGGGATATTATAATTTTATGTTATACAAAATCTGTAAGATAAGTTGATTATCATAAAGGAGGTTACAATTTTAAAAAAATTTTAGAATAATTGATTTTTTTTTTTTTTAAAAAAACCTTTTGAAATGAAATTCTATATGCATTAATTATAAAAATATATATTTCTTTTATTTGGTAGAATAGTCCAGATAATGTCACATGAACTATTCATCCTTATGGGAGAAAGAACATTTATGTGTGTGAAAATGAGTATAATAATGAAAAATTAATGGATATTAAAACATTAAAGAAATAATAATAAAAGTAATAAATACAAGAAATTTATATGATTCAGTCTTGTGGTCTATATCTATGAACGATAAAAAGAGTTTCTGTTAATAAAACAAAGTTTACAAAAATTGGAGTTGAAAACTCTTAAACTCAGAGCCCTAATACATCCATACTTTACTCACATAAAGAGGAAAGTTTAGAATAATATTTTAATTAATTGTTACTTTCACCCAGATCTATGACTCTTTTTGAAACAATAAAGATGGACTTAAAGACACAAGTAGGCAACCCCACTCTAGGCATAGCTCACATTATAGCTCTCAATAACTTTCAATCTTTCTACTGATTCATGAGCAATTTAACAAAGAGAAATACTTTTTGCTGATTGTACCTGCACAAAATCTTCACTACCAACAAATTGCATGCATTCATTTATGAGGCTGAGTTGGAGTAGCTCCTGCAACATCGATCGCCTTTCCAATTCTAGCATGAAGATTATGGGGAAAGCTTAGTCAATGGAAAGATTGGCTACATTTCTATTTTAATAAAATAACAAAAAAAAGATAGAGATCTTACATTTCCATTAACAATGTGAAACTTTGAAGATCCTATATATCAGAAAAATTATATATGTAGGTACATCATCAATCCAGTAAAGAAACCTCTATCATATGCATTGTTTTGCACACCCACTCCTCAGCTTCAAGCAACCAGAGCAATAGCACCAAATTGTCAAGATATGATACTAGAACTGAAAAAGAATGAGTATCTTAGCCTAGCAAATGTTCTGCTTAACCACACCTTCTACAACCAACAAATCATAAAACACAATATAATGGAAAAGCTAACCCTACCAAAGAAAAAAAAGATATAAAAAGAGTTAATACAAGAAACGTAAACGATGAGACATTGTCCATAAAACTTACTTGAGAGGATTTTCTACAGTTTGTAGACTGTCAAGCACTCAACAGTACAATCATGAATTGTTTTCAAATAAACAATGCAGTCTGTTCAAGAAAGAATGAATTTAAATGCACATATATAGATTCTGTAATTCTATATTAAATATATGATGATTACAAAAATTAAAAATAATTTTTGTGATAAAGAAAATAACAAAACGAATAGTCCTAATCTTACCAAACAACCATAGTCGAAATATGTAACAACAAATAGGTGTAGCCCTTTGTTGTTATAAGGAGTTTGGATTAGGTTAGCTACAGGTTCTCTTGGGATTTGGTTCAATTACATCCTCATTAGATCTGCCACTTGTCTCGGCCTCATTTGAGAATTTTCTGATTTTGCCATGTTCTTTATCAGACATGATGGCAGCACCACAAGTCTCTTCAGCAATGCTGGGTAGGGTTATGTTGTGCTTCTCATATATTGGGCATACCCCACAATATTTCACTCTCATATTAGTTTGAGGTCTCGATAAGCAGAATTCAAATGAATAATTTGTGCACTGACCACATAGTTGAAGAACTGGAGCATTAGAATACCATAAAGCGACGTGTTCTGTTGATGTTTCATTTGTACAACAAAATAGGATGAGATTATTGTTCCAATCAGTAAGATTCTTGCAATGGCAATGGTGCCCATAACCAATTTCATTATAAAGACCACAGCCTTCAACAACAGCACATGAAGCAAATCCAATGAGATGACCATTGACACCGTCATGGTCTGACATTTGAATATTTATCGAAGATCCATTAGTTTGACAATTGAACCAACCTGGAACTTGACTTCCTGGGTACAAATACTTAAGATTAACAGCTTGAGTTCCACATCCCTGGAACATGAAAATCATCAATTTTTCGAATGAGAGAGATAGAGAAAGAGAGTCTGTGATGAATTTAACAAGAGTAATTACCTTTGTTGTCATATCCCTGTGCTGGTTTATTTGGAGTTTAATAATGTTGATCACTGCTGTCTTGTTAAGCTTCAGACAATTTGCGAAGTCGACTTCGCATCCATCAAGTCTCCAACTAGGAGGTTTAGTTGTTGCCGGTTCTCCACAGTTTGAGAGATCAGTCACCAAGTTCCCGGGCAAGTTTTCCAATTTTGAGCAACCGGAAAGATAGAGCCTATGCAGAGATTTCAATTTATAGATGCCAGTCGGAATCATCTCAAGGTTTTTGCATTCACGCAAAGTCAAAGTCGCAAGCCCACTAAGATTTTCAATCGAATGGGGTAGCCCCTTAATTGCTGTTCCATCTAAAAAAAGATATTCCAAACTGCCCATTGTATCCAAGATTTCTGGAAAACACTTGAGTGCAGAGCAATTCCTAAGACTTAGCAATTTAAGAGCTTTCAACTTGCAAATGCTGCTCTCAATTGTTGAGGGAACTTCTTCTATTGCAGTGTTGCTCATATACAACATTTCGAGATTAATGCACGAACTAAAGGAAAGATATGCAAGAGATGGAAAATGAATATCACTCGGAAAACTCCTAAGATCTTTGCAAAAACTCAGGTCCAAAGGACGAAGGTTGTTGAAATGTTGAGAAGGTCTGGGAAACTGACGCAAACTACTGCAGCGATAAAGACTTATCATCTCAAGCGATGGGGCATCTAAGAAGTTTGCTAACTCAGTGAGGCTATCACAGCAAGAGAGGTCAACAGATACAAGAGACGGAAAATGAATATTTTTCCCAAAGCTTTGAAGGTTTTTGCACTCCGTCACTTGCACCTCACGAAGGTTGTTGAAAACTTGATCAACAGGTGAGGAAAACTCAAGCAAGGCACTGCATTCGCAAACATCTATCACCTCAAGCGATGGGGCATAAAAGAGGTCTGAGATCTTAATGGGTTTATGGCACCGGTAAAGAGTAAGAGATATAAGCGATGGATAATGAATAATACTTGGAAGGTTCTGAAGCCTTTGGCACCAAATCAGATTTAAGTTTTTGCAATGCCTCACCTGCACCTCACGAAGTTTGTTGAAATGTTGAGCCGGTGGGGGAAAATGAAGCAAGTTGTCGCAGAATTCAATATCTATCTGCTCAAGCAATGGGGCATCCAAGCGTTCTGAGATGTTAGTGAGTTGGTCGCAACGTTCGAGATGAAGATATGTTAGAGATGGAAAATGATCATGTGGGGTAAAACCAAGAAAGCTGTCGCAGCGCTGAATGTCTATCTTCTTAAGTGATGGGGCATCCAGGTGGTCTGAGATCTGAGTGAGTTTGTTACAGCCTTTGAGACAAAGATATGTAAGAGATGGAAAACGAGCATTCAAATGGTCTGAGATCTGAGTGAGTTTGTTGCAGCCTTTGAGACAAAGATATATAAGAGATGGAAAACGAGTATGTGAAGTAAAACCGAGAAAGTTGTCACAGTCTTGAATGTATATCTCCTTAAGTGATGGGGCATCCAGGTGCAGCCTTCGATTGAGTTTGTTGCATCTTTCGAGATAAAGATATGTAAGAGATGGAAAACTATCACATGAGGTAAAGCTGTGAAAGCTGTTGCAGCCTTCGAGACAAAGATATTTAAGAGATGGAAAACGATCATGTGAGGTAAAACGGCGAAAGCTGTCGCAATATTTAATGTCTATCATCTCAAGCCCTTGGGCATCCAGGTGGCTTGAGACTTCAGTGAGATATGGACAGGACAGAAGAAAAATCCACTTCAATTTTGGGGCACGCTGCAACAAGAAAATATAGTAAAATGATTATAATAAATAAGTAATAGTTTATGAACTATAGAATATTTAAAATGAATAAAACATATCTTAACATGTTAAACCTACCGTACTCTTTTCCCAAAGCACTTTAATATTGCTATACCTCAGATCAAGTTCTATAAGGTTAGCTGGATTAAAATTTGATGGGAGTGTTTTCAAGGGATACCGAACCCAGTTAAGAGACTTCAGCTTATTAGAAATATAACTTATACCATTTGGAAAATGTAGGTTGGATCCAGTAAACGACTTAGTAGGATCATAGATTTTGAGAATCATAAGATTTGTCATTTTCTCAAACGCTTGAGAATTCAAATGTTCTTCATTCATTTGGGACATATTTAAGAATATTCCTCTGATTACATTAGTCCCCTGAAAACAAAACCAAAAACAAAAAAAGTAAGAATTAATATATATATCATAAATAAGAGTTAATATATATCATAAAATGAAAGAAGACATCGTAATAATTTTATTAAACATTTTAAGTGGACAAATTCTTATACAAGACATCTAGATATTTCCTTAGAAACTTAAACACAAGAAGTTTTACAACTTATGCAAGTATGTTTAACCAACTTTTTGAAGCCTATAAAGACTTACTTGTTTCATTTTCAGTGAGTATATTCAAATATTAAACTTAAGGGTGTGTGTGAGAGAGAACATAGAATAAGTAAAGGTGAGGTGAATGAAAGATTGAATTGTGAATGATTTATTGGGATAGGTAAAAATGAGTCTAATAAAGATGAGACATCAAATATACATTCTTGATTTTGGGCATATCTAGGAATATCCCATCAACTAAACTAGTCCCCTAACATCCAATAACATGGCATAAGACAACATAAATTCAAAGAGATAACTTGAAATTATTAATGAATGTTTAAGTAATCGAAATCTTTGCCAAATGCATTCTGTTAATAGCCAATTCAACAATCTAGCATCAAAGAGATCATAGACAAAGTCGAGCTACAAAAATATTCAAGAATGTTCAAACTTCTTGCAGATTGGTTATTCTATACTGGTTTCACCTTTAGCGCTTGAGTTGAAGGCATGTATTACAAGTACTGAAGATCTATAGATATATGAGTAGCATAGTAGTAAGAGTGTAATGTGACAGTGTGAGTCAAATATAAGAGAGAGCACAGAAGAAGTCTAAGTGTAGTAAGTGAACAATTTGTTTAAAGGTGAGTGGAAAGCGAGTTTAGTAACACAAATTGCACATAATGTACCATTCTACTAATTTAGAGGGACATCAAGTTGTAACGACAATACAAAATGATGAGAGACTCACATAACCATTCTTTAGTGTGTCAAGAATAACCTCTTGTGTCCATAACCTGCTACGATTGCTTGGATTATTGAGATCCTCTTTACGAACAATTTCCCTACCCATTTCTTGTAGCAAATCATGCATTTGTATGATCTTTTTGTTTGATATTGTTATAAGTGACCTCTTAGAAAGAACTTTCAACGAGTAGGGACAATCTAATATTTCTACTACATAGTCTTCATTTTTCCCCACAAAAAAACATGCAATATCAAGAAATGCATCCTGATATTCAGGCGCCAATCTATTATAACTAATTTGCAACACTTCGAGAATTTCTGGGCTTTTCTTTAATCTGCTTAATGCACTTTGCCACTCTAGTTTGGTCAGTCCTAATAATGATGAACCGGCCACTTTAAGAGCCAATGGATTGCCATCGATAGCCCGTAATGTCTCATGTGAAAGCGCCATAAGATCTTCAGCAAGAGGGCTATGTCTAAAAGCATACTGACAAAACAACTGATGAGCTTCTTGATTGGACAATCCCTTAACCTCATAGATGTAATCATCATTCACTTTACACAGTTCAAGTATATCCCTTCTTCTAGTTGTTATTACGATTCTACTTCCCGGGCCTAATTGATGAAGACCTCCAGCTAGCTCTTCTAATTTTAAAAAATCATCCACATCATCAAGAACAATGAATACCTTTTCCCGATAGAGCTTTTCCTTGATATGTTGGGGGAGAGTTGCACCGTATAATTTAACGTTTTGATCATTTAATATTATAGAAAGAACTTCTTGTTGCAGCACACTAACTAATCCTTCACATTGTTCCATTCTTTGTCTAACATTTTGAATAAAACACTTACGAAATTCATCAGAAATTTGATGAAAAATGGCATCAGCAAGAGTTGTTTTACCGATACCGCCCATGCCCCAAATCCCAATAATTCGAATATCAGTATTATCAAGAGATAATAATGACATAACCTTCTTAAATCGCTCCTCAAATCCAAACAGTCCTTCAAAATCACATGGGGACAGTTTACATGCCCTCATCAATTTTTCCGATATATCTTTGACAATTTCATCAATGACTTTGAGCTCCGGCCTGCCAAATGAAATTGCCAAACAATAATATAAGCAGAAATAACCACTCCGAAGCTAACTAAAGTAACTGAAATATATTATGCCTTTTACCAGCATCACACGGTATCAGTTCAATGTGTAATGAATTCCAAAAAATTTTAGTTGATGCTAAATATGATTATATACAAATTAAGTACAGGTAATCTAAAGCACATCAATCACATAAACTATAATAAGTAATGGTTAGAAAAGGACGGGCCCATTTACAAAAGTATTATGTGACAAAAATCATAATTAAAAACAACTAGACTCTTTTTTGAAAACGAAACAAGAAATAACATGAAAAATTAAAAAAGAAAAATGAATGTAGATCCATTCCTTCAGAAAAGGACTAGTAATTTTTTTTTAATATTATTTAAGATGGGATAACGGTAACTAAATAAACTTAAAAGACTGATATATACTTATTTTGAATAAAATCAGAACTTTTGGTTTTATGAATACGTAAGATAAAATAAAGTAGCTAGGAGTTAGACGTACCCATTTTCATATGGCCATCCTTTTAGATCGGATGCGGCCTTCAAAGCTTGTCTCCAATTCCGCTTCTCTTCTTCAAATTCTTGTTTACGTTTCCCAACATCGGCGGAAACAACTTGCTCCTTTTCCAAGTTTTCTTGAAATTCTTTCTCAAGTCGATCAAAACCATCCTTGAAACTCCCTTCCTGGTGACGTACATCGTGTACAGTAACCTTATAGAAAACAGGTATGACAGTTTGGCCACTCTTCATAATCTCTACAAGCTCACGCAAGCACCATTTGGATGAAGCATATTCTTTCGAGAAAATGGCCACAAAAATCAACGAATCTCTTATTGTTTTGGCAAGCTTAGGCCAAATTTCTTCGCCTTTTTCGATTCCTACTTCATCCATGAAGGTTTCAATTGACTTGTGACGCAAAGCTTCATAGAGATAATTGGTAAAACCATCACGGGTATCAACACCTCTAAAATTGAGGAAAACATCATTTTTTTTTATAGTGGTCTGGGTGGAAGAAGAAGCATTTGATTGTAAATTGCCCATAGAAAAGCAAAAGGTTACAAACAGATTTTTGAGAGCAGAATGGATGCTAACACTAACAAAAAAAAAGAAAAAAGAAAAAATTAAGTGAGTTGATGATGAGGCTAGGCTGAGAATGAGATGTGTGACTGAGAAGTGGGAGAGCAGACAAGTGAAATCAAGTTGGTAGATGAAAGTGGCAAAAGAAATTTCAGAGAACATGGTAATGGATGCGATTTAACACTAGTAAAAAATTAAGAGAGAAATGATGAATGAGCGAAAGTCAGAGGAAAGTGCAAGTAAAGGCCAAAGTAGAGGTCATGAAAGTACTCAGTCACACGCCGAGGAAATCAGATTTGGACCACTAACAATTTCCCGCCTTTGCTCCTTTATTGACTAGCCTGCCTTTGCTCCTTCCCTTCCAATTTCCTACGACTTGGCCTACAAGTTACTACTTAATTAGTCTTTCAACTCAACTTATTTCTCAGCCTTCTTCCTTTTTAACAATTGAATTGTACAGTGAGCTAGTCTTGACTATTAAATTATTAGAACCAATCATCTTAATCGGTAATTACATCTGAATTGAATAAAAGATTTTTTTTTTTTTTTTTTAAGAGAGAAGGTATAAAACAGAAAGCATTTTCGTAAGTATATGAAAAGTAGAATCCTAATTTGAATAGGATGTCAACACCAACCTCAACTCTATGAGGACCAATCCGGTTATGTGATATGAAATTAAGTGTTAATGTAGCAAATTCATTAGGCACATCTTCTAGCAATAATTTATAATATAACTTGTTAACTTTTTAGAAGCAAATAAGAAATATAAAGCACATGTCAAGAAACATAATTGATGAGCTCTGCCATTGGGATTTTTTTCTTCTTAAAAATTGTTGTTGAAACAGAGAAATAAATGGAAAACAAAGACAGGAAGCAAAAGAGACTGGTATGGTTTTGGTTTGTGTGTGGAAAGAGAGAAATGAAAGGAAAGGGTTAATTACAGAAAGAGAACAATGAACTAAAAGCAAAGCAAGAGCTGGTTCACAGAGAAAGCAATAATGTGGTAACTAATGATGCTGCCATTAACCTATATCTTTTATGGAACCCATCAAAAGTGAAAGTACTGTCTGCTTATATTGAAGTTAATAGTTATTGAATGTGTTAAAAAAATAAATAAATTGAGTGATGATCTGTGTGTAAGCTGTGAGAACATGTGTTTGGAACCGGCTAAAACAGAGCATTGGATTCGAATATGCTACACAGCTTCACATGCCTTTTAACACATTTCAAGACAATGGCATTAAACTTCAAATATTTGAACATTACTTTAATTGTGTTATCTTTGATGATAACACCAACGTGGTTTTTTTTTTATTACCTTTCACAAAAAAAAAAAAAAATTCTACAATGTGGTAGCCACTTGTATTCCTCTAAAATCAATGACTAAATAATATTAAGTTCCAACGGTACAATAGAATATGAAAATAAAATTAAAATACTAAACTTGTCAGTGCTCTGCCATGAGAAGTGCAGTAAGATTAGAAATAGAGATAACAGAGCTCTCTTTTTTTTTTTTTTTTTCTCTTTTTTACATTAGAGCAAAATTAATTTTGTTATTTTTTTCTTGGAGTGATCGATATTGACTCCCCAATTCGAATGTTATTATGCAATTAATGATTTTGATTCAATATTTATTTTTATCATGTGAAAAAAAAAAAGAGAAAATCTTAATTGACTATAATCTCAATCGACTATACACTTTTAACAACTCCATTTGATATTAAAGTAATTTTTTTTTTTAATGTTTACATTGCATAAAAGAGAAAAATATTGTTATCTCAGTACAAATCAAACTGATAGTTATGCTTTCCTTTCGAAAGGGCTTTTCTTCATTTGTGATTTATATTTTGGACAGAAATTTATATTTCTTTTCTGAAATTTAGTATATTCATCGAGATTTAATTTTGTTTTCAAGGCTTTTTGGATCTTTTTAGAAAGTGCTCGAAATTCCGATATTGTGTCTTTTGTTGATTTTATTTGTTCTTTTAGAGGTAGTGACATGTTTTGGAGATAATCATATTGAAGTTTAAAGTATTAGGTTTCAAATTTAACTATTAAGTCTCGAATGAATAATTGAAATATTCAGACTTGAGAATATGAAGTACCTCCAAGTTTACAAATACAGCAGGTATTGAACACAGCCACATGTTAATAAAAATATGTACCTTTTGATTTTGCACAATCCAATCGTTGCTTTTCCAGAAGCTAATGTTTTGTAACATGTTTACTGATTTTTGAAGACTTTTAAAACCTACCGTTGCCACTTGTTTTTTTTCAGAAGATAAGTAGGGAAACTTAAAAAACACGTTTATAACACAGTTGGTATTCCAAGTTTTTGATGAACAGGTTTCTCCTATTCAAAATAAACCACTTACAATTGCCATAGCTATGCAAGATTCTATCATATGCATTGTTTCTGTATTATAATTTAACACAAAACAAATTTAAAAAGATATTGAAACATAACTCAAATTCATGGGCTCTGATAAAGTTAGCTCTAGTACTTTAACAGGTTCAAATTAAATCCCACCATCTTACAACTAAAATTCGAAATAGTTTGTAATTTAATTATAATTAATCGTATCTCACTAATTTGATGAAATATTTCCCTCCACGTCGTGTAAATGTAAATACCAACTAAGTTGTCGAATTTACATGTCAACGAATTTTGGGGAGAAAGTACAATATGAAACTCAATAAAAGGGCAGCAGCAGCAGTTCAATGAAATTTAGCAATCATTTACTTACAAACAACATAACTAGTCACCAACAGGCAACAGTAGCCAAATAATATGGCGACATTTCTAATGCGTATTAATTCAACAAAGTAAATAGTTGAATTAAACAGAAGGTTAAAGATTGAATCCACGTTATATATTTCTACATACAACAGTTAAGACTCCAACGATAACTGTAACATAAAGCTATATGTGTAGATACTTGGCATATTCTGGTACATTTTTTATGAACGTCAGGATCGGAAGCAAGATCCATGGAGTAATCCATCTGGCACAATAGTATTAATTAAAAAAAAAAATACAAAAGAAAATGGAACCAATAATATGATAAAAAAACAATATTTAATGATCAGAAATAATAAGTTATTTTAAACTTTCAACTACGCATTAACTATATATCTTTTATGGAACCCATCAAAACTGAAAGTACTGTCTGCTTAGATTGAAGTTAATAGTAATTAAATGTGCCAACAAAAGTTGAGTGGTGATCTGTGTGTAAGCTTTGAGAATATGTGATTGCAAACGGGTAAAACAGGGCATTGGATTCGGGTATGCTGCACGGCTTCACATGCCTTCGACACATTTCAAGACATTGGCATTAAACTTTAAATATTTAAACATTACTTTAATTGTGTTATCTTTAATGATTACACCAACATAGTATTTTTTATTACCTTCTAGAAAAAAAAAAATAGAATTTTTTATTACAATGTGGTAGCCACTTGTATTCCTCTAAAACCAATGACTAATATTAAGTTTCAACGGTACAATTCGTGTGGATCTCTTTTCACATCTTCATGTAATGGATTTATCTCACATGAGAGGTTATATCCTGGATCGCTTCATTAATATTCTTATTTTGATTAATTTCGTTAACTCTCTGGGTCAGACCCAACCCTTAAAAAAAAATAATATTAAGTTCCAATTGTACAATTCGGATGTAGAATTGGGATTCTAAAATTTTCTAATTCAAGTGATTAGGTCTAGAGACCAATATTATTTATGAAAATACAAAACGTATGAACATGATTTAAATGTAGGAACTCCCTAAATTCTTTTTTAAGTTTCAATTATATAATTTAATATGATAAAAAACAATAATTATTTTTCAAATTTCAATTATATAATTTAATAAATCAAATAATTTAATTCCATAAGCGAAGGAATCTTTGGAAGAAAGTGCTCCATGTACTTCAATTACCTTCAAAGATGTACATTTTACTTTAGTCATACCAAATTCAATCTAGTTGAATTTATTAGTATCAACCTATTCAATCTTCACCACTTACAAGATGAAAGAGCCGGTGCTGATGGTTCTACCACTAACTTAATTTCAAGTCTTAGGAAAAAAAAAAAAAATCAATAAGAAAGTTAAAATTGTTAGTGTTCTGCCATGAGAAATGCAGTATGTCTAAGACTCGACACAGTGCAAACTTAAAATTGTTATCCATTGAAATTACTTCTTTGCCTAATCTTTTTTTTTTTTTTACAATTTTATATTTTCACTTTAAGAAATCATAATTACACTTTAAAAGAATTTTTTTTTTAAAAAAAAGTTAAGATTTACAACTTCAAACAAACATTAAAATTATTTGCGTTAGTAAAGTTATAGAACAATGACCATTAAAAGATAAAAAGAAAAACATCATAGTCAAGCAAATTTAAAAATATATATATATTTTTCATTTTGTGGCAATTCATCGTCAGATATGGACTATAGCTTGTTTTTTTTTTTTAAAGAAATATGGACTACACTTTGAAGCTACTATATTTACCAAATTTTGATATTGAAGTGGAGAATATCCTGCATTAAACATTATGGTTCATATAATTAGAAATATTCTAAATTGATTCTAATTTGTTTTTAAACATAAATTAATTTAAACTTTTTATTTTTGACTAAACTCTAATTGAAACCTTAACCATTAATATATATTTTCCCTTGTAAGTAAATTGAGTGTTTTAAAAGTAAAATTCGAAAAAGTGATTGTATTTGAAGGAATAAAAGACAGTCTAAAGTTTGATGATACTAACCCTTACTTTTCAAACCATGTGGATCCTTTCAGAATAAAATATGGTAGGTGGCTCTGTGGAATTTAAGTAGAACTCTCATTAATATGCTAGAGGTGTAGAAAGGTCATAGTGAGTCATTGCATTTTTTTTTTTATTACTAGCCACAAACTACCCGGATCTCTAGATAATGACTTTATGGAATGACTCGGATCATAATACCTATTAAACTCTATAATTACCCTCTATTTAGAGACTTTTATGTAAGTTACTCTCTTATAAGAGGATTACACTAAAATTGTCCAACCTTAGTTGACCGTATTTGAACCTATGACACATTGTTTTTGACACATTGTTTGTCAGCAAGCTATACAAGTGTGCTTACCCATCTTAACAGGCAACTTCTAAGTACATAGTAAGTCATTGCTTGGCAATTAATGAAAATTGTTTATGTATAGAAGTATATTTAATTCCAGAATGCTAGGAATCTTGGACGAAAAGACGTGCATTTTATTTCAATCATATCAAATTCTAACCTAGTTGAATTTATTAGTATGAAGCCATCCAATCTTTACTTCACAAGATGGAAAGTGTCGTTTTCTATCACTAACTTCAAAAAACAAATTAAAATAAAATTAGAATATTAAAATTGTTAGTGCTCTACTATGAGTAGGGATAGCAATTCGGGTTGACGTGTCGGGTTGGACAAGACCCGAACACGGCCCGATAATTTTTGACACGATCCAATAAGGAAACGGATTGAACCCCCTCAACCCGAACCCGACACGGTTACTAACGGGTCCCGTTAATAACCCGTTTAACCGATACGTTAGTAACCTGTTTAACTGACACGAATAATAACCCGTTTAATTGACCTGTTTATGACCCATTTAATGATAGTTAATACATTTAAATTTAATATAGATATAATAAAAAACAAAATTAAAATAAAGATACATAAGACGTAAAAAATACAATTATCCACAAATACAATCCAAACCATAAAAATACAAATATTTACAAAGATGATTATAAAAATATTTTTATAAATATAATCCTTCATATTAAAAAAAAACAACATAAAGTTTTTTTTTATGTTGTCTTTTATAATAGAAAAACAATATCAAGCATTGATTACATCCGCCAAACTAAACTTGTCAAAAAATAATAATTAAAAGTTAACTAATTAGAAAATTATACATTTATACATGAAAAAAATAATTTAACAAATATTTTATCAAAACCAATAAAATTTTACTACTACATGACAATTTGTGATGAGATGAAGTTTGGAGACTTGTGTTTATGTTAGCGTTTAAACTTTGAAGGATATATATATATATATATATATATATATATATACTAAAATTACATGACTACCCCTCTAAAATAAAATTACTTTTTTACCTTTATTTAACAGGTCAACTCGTAACCCGTTAAATAGAACCCGAACCTGACACGATAATTAAACGGGTTAGACGGGTTGATCCGTTTATTTACCCAACCTGTTAATACTCAACTCTAACCCGTAATAATAGTGTCGGTTTCATGTCGACCCGTCGTGTCGGGTTCCAAATTGCCAACCCTAGCTATGAGACATGCACTAAGTGTTAGACTAGAAACAGAGGTAATAGAGCAATATCTATATATATATATATATATATATATTTATGGAACCCATCAAAAGTTAAAGTTTATAGTTATTAAATGCATAAAAAAATTTGAGTGCTGATCTGTGTAAGTTGTGAGAACATGTGATTGCGGAAGATTTTGGTTAGATAGGATCTGTTGAAATATCACTTCAGCCGACTGAAAATTAATTTTATTAGTCGAGCATTGGCTATTCAAACATAATTACAAGATCAATGAAAAGAACTGTAATGGGTGCTGTTTATTTATGTTAATTATTTAATTAGAAAAGATAATTATTTAATTATTCTTATTCTCTCTCTAAGTTATTCTAATGGTAGTTGGGTTAAGATTTTATATATATATATATATATATATATTGAAATAGGGTTAAGATTATATTGATAGGTACAATCTTTGTTAGAAACTTGATTACTACGGTTAGGCTATTTTCTTGTAAAAAAATGTATACAAAAGTTATCATAAACAAAATAGTGTTCATAATTCTCTTGTAATTTTCACATTTGCTTTGTGTAGATTTACCCAAAAAGCTTGTCATATCATAGTAACTAACTTTTTTTTTTTTTTTTGGGTACTAGAACTGAGACTATAATGGATCTAAAAGATTATCAGGACCAATTAAAATAGGAAACTGATGATATAGTCCGGGGAACTACTCCCAATTGAGATAAATCTACCCACATGGAGGTGGGAGGAAGGTTCACAGAGGATGGGAAGTTAATCCACATATAATGGTGAGAGAATTATTGTTAATTATATTTATATATATAATTTTGGATTTGACGGGGTAGTTGTCAAACTTATGCCACATACAATGGGAGGTATGGGGGTTGCTGGCGCCTAACCAATGGCACCAGCAATCAAAAACTAGAAACTAACTTGATGTATAAAAATAAGGAATCAGAACTAAGAGGGGGCAAATATCGCTTTAAGGAAAGTGTATTCATACGTGTTTTAAGCCTTGTTTTATCCTGATCACTCATTTAGATGGTATTTCTTTTTTCCTTCTAAACAATTGCAATGATTCGAGATTTATGAAATGTAGATACAGCTCAAACTCATAACTAAGTATGAGAAGCTTACCATTATATGTATATGTATGTATATAGTATCCAAATATAGGTATTTTTAATTGATTGTGTGGTAATTTCATAGTAAATAAATGCATATCAAAATTACATATATATAATTAGATTTCTGGTACGATCGAACTGTTAAATTTTGATTACAAAAACCTGTGGACACATTCTATTCATGCATATGAAATATATTATAGTGACTTGATTGAATAATTAATTAAATAAATATTAATGAAAGTATTTTTCACAACGATTGGTTGCTATTAATGTGAATTTATCATGAGTCAATCAATAACTCCTAAAAATTTGCTGGAAATATAATTTTTTTTAACACTAATTTTTAGTTCAATTTATTGCGTTGTTCACCTTTCATATTTATACGCAGTTTGAGTTTCATTATATTCATAGAATAATAAATATATGGAAACCTCTTTCTTATTAATAATAATAACAATATATTATTATTATTATTATTATTATTATTTTAACTAGGAAACCTCTTTTTTAAGGCCAAGTAACAATAAGATCTAAGCAAGACTTAAATAAATATTTAAATGATGTCAACATTTCAAGAGCGGCAACTAACTTAATTTTGTCGTCCAGCTAGGACATTTCTATTATAATTCGATAAATTTGTATAAACAAATGCGTTTAAGGAAATTGCAAGTGCAACTACTTTTGGTATATTAGAAACTCTGTGAGATTATAAAATTTTAGGAATAATAGGAATTTAAAAAAATATATTAATAAAAAAGTAGTTCTAACAACTTCATTGACCGTTTATATAGAATTGATTCTATTCATATTAATCAGGGTCGAAAGATGATTATTATATTTGTAATATGTCAAAATAAGAAAAGTAGTTCTCTATTTTCGCATATAAAATGTGTAC
Source organism: Litchi chinensis (assembly GCA_019925255.1). Lineage (NCBI taxonomy): Eukaryota > Viridiplantae > Streptophyta > Magnoliopsida > Sapindales > Sapindaceae > Litchi > Litchi chinensis. The sequence continues at coordinate 20,754,948 of CM034475.1, forward strand.
AATAATTTTTTTAATATATATATTACAAATATAATAATTATCTATTAATATGAATAAAATCAATTCTATAAAAATGGTCAATGGACTTGTCAAATGATGACAACAACAAAGCATTATAGTCATATTCTAACGTTTTGTACACAGTTCAGAAATTGTTTCTTTGATGCAAGGGGATAAAATCAAACTAAATAATAGTATGAAATTTGCAAGTGGATCACTTATTAATTTTACAAAACCATGTAGACTTTAGCAACCACCAATATGATACCCCGATTGTTTGGTAGGTAGGATAGTGGCCTTATTGATTTTTAATTTACAAATATAAATATGAAGGTCTGCATTAATTGGGATTTGGGAGATGTTTACAATTAGTTTATCTGTACACTCTGTCCTGCAACACGCAAAAGAAAACAAATACATATTCATAGGCTTGGGCCCTTTTGTAGGCTGCCAGCCAGCCACCACTAACTCCTAACTGTTAAAAAATAAAGACAAAATTATTAGCTCGTGAATCTCGTCACACCCGAAAATTTTTTGATCCTATCATTGTCAAAATTCGAAAAAAATAATATATATGTATATATATTTAAGTGATAAGTATATGTACATCAACTTTTATATTTATCGGGATCACTTAAATAAGATTTTAAGAAATAACCCAGAACATAACATAGTTTCTAACTCTATTCCGTTATAGTAGGAAGAGAAAGGTTCATATTAGATGAAAAAAGTGTCCTCCAATACAAGAGGCTTTAGAGTAATTAGCGAATAAAGACTTTAGAGTAATTAGCCCACACCTTAGTGAGCTAAATAAAGAACGTCTACTTGGGAGACGGTACTCGGACCAGCCAAAGCAAGCGCCGGTGTGTTTAGCCACGAGGCTAAACACCATGCTGGTAAAAATAAAATAAAATAAAATAATTAGCTGTTTTTTGACGGTCTAGAAGTAAAAGGTCATGTAAAATAAACCTATTCAGCTACAAATCTTATTAGCTTTTATACATGATTGCTAATTACAAGGTGAATATTGTGACTTACTTGTCGGTGCAGTGACATTTTATGCATATATAATTAAAGAGAGTTATTATATATTATTTTTTCCCTCATGCTTGATGAATCATTATGTTTTCCCTTGGTGATTTTAAAAAGGTAAAAAAACTTATTAAAATAGTATTAATTCAAGTCAAAAAATGGGTAAAAGAATGTTTTTTGAATTAATAGGGAAAAAATGATGATTCATTGATAATTAGAAAGAAAATGATAATAACTCAATTAAAAACTACACTTCAGTTTTTTTTTTTGAGTACTAATATTAATTGAAGGGACAATTGGGACCAAACTGAATAAGACTTTGGTAGCATGCCCTAGAGAGCAACTCCTAATAAGCAGAAGGGAGTAAGTCATATCAAATAGGGGTAGCAACTTATGGTGAGTGAGAGAGAGACCCACAAATTATGGGGGAGAAGGGTGTAGAACCCACGATCGGAGAAGGTTATGGGTGGCAGTAGCTTACCACTGCGCTATTGTCCAAACCAAACCACTTCATCAATTAATAGAGTGGAAATGTTATATTATGTGGATACCTATAAAAAGTATATGTGAGAGTGTATATATAACTAGTGATTTCAATTAACTTTCCCCGTAAGATCAACCATATATTATTTTTTTGTTTGTTTTTAATATAAAACCCTATGAACCCATCCTAACACCTTTAAAATAAGACAGAATTGTTTCTTTGATTGAAGTGATCAACAACATATGTAAATTAAGTTTCATTTTAGTGCATAAAATGTTTCAGCTTAATTATGTAATTGATACTGGTCATAAGTTTTTCCTATCAACAAATGGAAACTCTTTTGATCTTATAAGTATGAATAGTCTCTTAAATGTGGACCCTTTTTAAGATAAATGAGCAGATCGCCAACCTAAATCAAGATGAACTATATATCATCCACTTGCAGTAATCATTAAAAAACTTATCCAAGTCATAAATTGATTGCAAAAAGCTAATAAACTTATTCGAATCCATAGATGCCTTGAATCCACTTCTTGTTGGTAGTTGAAGCTAACTAGATTAGCACAGAATTAATATATTGCTTCTGTGAATTACAACATCAATATATACCCACACACTTGTTACCATTTCTAAATGACTGAATTTGGTAAAAAAAATTGCTTCCATATTGAATATTTCGTTTTGGAGTAAATTCCTATTTTGGCTTCCATGGAAGAGAACCATTGTGGTTTCTGTTGATGTTCTTACAAATATGACAAAAGATTTAACGACCAACAATTGTCAAACAAATAAGAACATAATAAATTATGTTGGGCAGAAAACTCTTGGAGTTCATCAAACTAGTAAACTATTGAAATACTTTCAAAAATAATTTTTAGATAAGTAATTGCCCACTACTTTTACTATTAAATAAAAATCAACCAAGGAGACACCAGACAATAGTAAAAATAAAAATAAAAATAAAATATGAAAGTAAAGCGTTGTCGTACACCAAAAGCAAGAAACACTTTTTTTTTTTTTTTGTTCTCTCTTTTTAAAGGTTAAGTTGGGAGAGGCTTAAGGATCAATAGAGAGACCAAATGAAGTTTGATTTTGTAACATGATTCGAAAAATAGTTTTCAAATGAAAGGAAATAACTCACACATAATGAGGAAAAAACCCCATATAAATTGAAAGGATAATCCATACATTTTAAATGATGGGAAAGAAGCTATTTTTATTCGGATAAAAGTCGAACGGCCGTAAAGGCACCAAAGTCAGTTGCATAGCAATGATGCCGCTGACCGGTTTGCTTTGTTGATATGCACTTTAACTTGGAAAATTAAACTAATGGTGTGAAGTTTCCAAGAATGTGCCACCAACTTTTGTTGTGGCAGTTGGGAAAAATTGTATATCATGAATTAATAAATAATTTTGTTAAAAAAACTGCAAGTGGACATTAAAATATGAAAGTTCATTTAACAAAATTAATTAGTGTTGTATACAAAATAGGTATAACTTCATGAAGGGAATCATTCCACGATAATGTTCTATGGAATTGTTAAATGCTGAAAACAACACAATAGGGAAACAGTACTCTTAACATCTTGTGATTCTATCTATCAAAAATCGACTAGAACAATTAGTGTGTACTCAAAAATAAGCAAATCCATTTAAATAATTGCAAATTGCATATCTTGCCCTCCATAGTATTGAGAGGGGTTCGAACATCACTTTGTTCATAAACAAACAAATGTTGAGACAACTTTTTCAATTGCTTCATGAAATTTTCCTGTAATAAAGAAAATTTTCATAAAATTTTTATAAAGAAATCAATGAACTTCATGAGATTTTTATGTAACAATCTAGACATCCAAATTTCAAATGCTCAACTCAAATGTAGTTTCAATGTTATGCCAATACAGATTGCTAACAATCACCATTAAGAAACAAAATTTTGTCTCACTCTTTGTTCCCATAGTTTCATAATAGATACTCCTTGTACTTCTACCACAATTGTCAGTGCGAGCTCATAGTAGAGCCTGATAATACAATAAGAAGAGGAGAGATATCAATCAGACCTCGAACTGCATCATCTGTGCTTAAAATTTGTTGTCTGACACGACAACTCCAACATGTATCTTCATGCGTCGGGGCCTAGTCATGGAAAGGGGACATGAAGCCAGGCATGGAAAAAATCTTCTTGACAATGATATCGGAAAAAACCTTTGCTGTAGCGAGATGCACATTGTTACTGGGGATGGATAGAGCATCCTGCCGCGCCCAAGATCTTGTATCATTGAGCATCATGAGTTTGGATCCTCTCAACAAGGTTCAAATAATAAACGAGGACATCTAAAATTAAAGTTGCTGCAGCTGCTTCGCTGTCCACTCAAAATTCCGCTCCTGCTGCTTTACTCGCTCGAAATGCATATTCTAATGCTGTTACGGGTGACCGTTCCAACATTGCATGGGATGGGAAGAATGGACCAAGGTGTGTTTTTCTCATTCCTTCTGCTCACCCTAGCATAGATGATGTGTACGATATGTTAATACTTGCTGGCAAAACAAGATTGTGTATGTGATACTTTCATGGAATGAAAATAACAAGGGTGCACATATATGCTGTTGACATTTAATTAAGTACCATTAATTGTTATGAAGTTTAATGGAAGGCGAAGTTGAAACCGTTGCACGTATTTTGTATGCATTACAAATATTCATGTTGCATTAGTTTTAAATGCTACATTATTTCTAGATGCTACATAACTCTCAAGAGTGGTCACTTAAATTATTGCATTCTTTGTATTAACTAGTAACATATAATGAATCTCTTCTAATGTGTGCAGGAGTAATTACATTTGAATTTAGTTATTTATTTTATTTAATAAATAGAAACAATGAAAATGATCAAGGTGTCTAATCGTGTTATATTTGATGATATTGTGTTATTAATCAGGTATAATGCAACTATATTATTTGAAGCTATTTCAACGAAAACGGATTCAAATGGATCTGACTTGTTGACAGAAAAAACATGCCAATATATACCACATGTACTGCTAATACTACAAACTAGTTAGCTATAGAAGTTTAGTCCCCTATCTGAGATTCAAAATCAACTATTAGAGCCATTGATTTTAGTCACATTTGTCAGGAGAAGTAGATATCAGGGAATATATATTACTTCTGAAACTAATTTTCACAAGCTCCATTGTTCAGCAACGTTGGCAGAGCAACAACAGCTGTTATTTCTGCGTAACAGTTAAGTAGTCTCCAAAATAATATGGCTAACTATAATGTTTAACAAAAGCAACTCAAAGAAAGAATGTGTCGATATTCAGTACATAACTCTCCTAGAAACCTGTTTCAGTTTCTGTTACTTGTGCCCAAGAATTATTGAAAAGAGATAGAGAATTTGATACACTGTCATGGCAACTTAAATCAGTAAATTCTAATTTAAGATTTTGTTTTTTGTCCCAACATAATTAGAACCTCAAAACAAACAGTTCTTGTCTAATTTAATTGTTATATAGGTAGAGCGAGCTACAATGCAAATCAGGGTAGAAGTTCTAAGAAAAAATTGTTGAAAGAGTTAGAAAGTACTTGAGTCAAACTCAGAGCGCTCCACTGCCTGCACATCAATGTGGAGCTTAGTTCTCTTTAATTGGAGGTTTAATCAGTCACTGAAATTAAATCACATAAACAAAAGCAAGAACAATCAACCTCATCAATAACATATAATGGAAAACTCAATTTTATTTCACACAAGTGAAAACATGCAAATGATCAAATTATTTCGTTTTTAATACTCGTTATATTCTCATGGCAGTTGAGGAATGCCACCATATATCCAAAGCATTAATGCATTTTTCATTCTAACACAAAACTAAAGGAGCTTTTTGTTCCATTTTTATTTAATAATCAGTCTCACCTCTGTTGGTTCATCCGTGGTCAATGATAAAACCAAAATATCATAATGAGTCAATAAAATCATGAGGTTCCTAGTTGTCATTTCAAACCATACAATACATACCTCAGTTCTCAGCTTGAATAGTTTTTGTGATGTGATTCTACATTGTTTCTTTTTCCATATTCTATCTCCCATTGTCTCAGTTGATTCGGAAGTCTAAAATTCAAACAAAAAATTACGACTTGAAGAGAAAAAGCACAATGCAAAAAGACTTTAAGTGAGACAGAGCTTACATTTCACATGCTCCCGTTACATTTCTCAGGCAATGACACTTTTTTCTTTTCACACTCATTCTGATCATCATCAGATTCCTTTGATGATTTGAGTATGGAAAGCAGCTTTGCAAAAGCCTTAATCCAATGCAACACTTTACCACAATCAGGCACTCTTTTTCTTGCCTCTTCAAGCAACTTGTCCATAGAACTATCCTTGTATTGATTCTCCAATCCCCACTCATCTTCACTTTCAAATCCCTTGAGGACTGGAGAATTCAGAAGGGAGGTCACTGAGAGATTGCAAAGAGATAGCAGCACAGAAGAACAACTTATTGGATTTGAGAGAGAATTCAGAAGGGAGGTCCAACAAGGTCAGATATCAAAGATTACCAACAATTTTTTTGAACGAAACTCATGTTTATCGAAGGGAGAAAGATCAAGAGGCAATACTTGATTTGTTGTTGAAGGATAAAGGTAATGAAGATGGAATCTCCGTTATTCCTGTTATAACTCCCCAACAACTTGGATCAATCATGCTTTTAAAATATCTTCACCAAGATACAGAGAAATTGGCATAGCTTCTGGTTTTCTTTCTTGTGGTGATTCTTTCATTGGCTTGGCTAGGTTTTTCAAAATGGTGTTTGTAACTCCGCACATGTCCAGCTGTTCAAACATTCATAAAATGTATTTGAGAAGAAAAATTTTGAAAATACTAAAAGGAAAAAGATTAATATGAGGCAAATATACCTCCTGCATGTGAGTCCTAAAATTTTGATATGGAGGCTCCTCATATCATTGCGTACCAAGTTAAAGCATAATTACTTCCATGCTTTGAATCTGGATGAGAGGCCTTTAAAGTTTGTTACATGACAATGAGCCATATATTTTACTCCTCAGCACAACAGTGCATGTGGCTTTGATGACAAAGCATAACAACAAGATACCATGTTAGTTCATTTTCTTTAAGTGCAAATTAGCCATTCATACAGTGAAAAATGCACTACCAAAACTTCAGCATATACACTCTACCTTCCTCAGGCCTGTCAGCAATAGCTGAAAACACCTCTAACCAGCATGTTTAACTCCACGAACTCAGCAACTGTGAACAAAAGCAAAATCCAGTTTTTAGCAAAAGGTAATAACATACAGCCTTAGAGATGATCACAACTTTACAAAGAACAGCAGCAAACTGAACTCAACATGAAGAAAACCTTGCTATCTATTGAAAGCTAGACACAATATTGTACAATAACATCAATTATAGAGGGAAGTTTGGATATTGGTACCTCAACCTTTTTGACAATAAGATCATCAAAGTCGAG